>CAUYSK010020787.1:0-28487 GCA_963575035.1 Avahi laniger
CACTGGCCATGCGATACCTCTCAGCATCTATACTAAGACTGTAAGGCTCATTCCTTGTTTTTCTCCATACAAGGGCTTTATCATCAGTATGAAGTCTAGGATCCAGATGCCATTCCTAAAAACCCCAGATAATCTAATACAAGTTTACAAATCTGTCCAATTGTAGGTTCTGCAAGTCCCCTAAGCTTCTATCAAACAGAGAGGAGAACTCTTTTAAACCCATGAGGCAACATAGTCCCAGGATCCTGCCATTTAAATGCAACTGAATATCATTCAAGTTCCTCAGCCACTTGCCTACACTGCCTCACTGCTGCCTGGCCCCTCCCCCACCAACCCCTGCTTGGTTTGCAGAGCCGGGGGAGGGGGGGGTCAGAGCAGTGGCTGGGGGGAAGGAGCCCCCTGGACCGTTTCTGTCCACGTAGCTGGACACCAGTTGAATCCCCACTGTCAATATTTG
The DNA here is from genome assembly GCA_963575035.1 of Avahi laniger. NCBI lineage: Eukaryota > Metazoa > Chordata > Mammalia > Primates > Indriidae > Avahi > Avahi laniger. The sequence continues at coordinate 458 of CAUYSK010020787.1, forward strand.
TCTCAGGACACCGTCTCCACCATTTAGCCTCTGTCTTCGGAGATGTGTGTTTCAGTGTCTCCTTCACCCTCTCCTGAGAAGAGAATTTTGCTCAGAAATCGTTTTCAAACAGTTTCAGAAACTCCATTAATTCTTTTATTAGCACATCCTCCAAAGAAGATGATCTCTACTTTTAATAATCAAGGATAATTTTTTCCCAAATGTATTTCTTCCATAGGAGAGTCATGCTTTCTGTCTATGCTATAGTTGGGGTACAGGTTTAGGGTAACCCAAGAGCTCGGGGTTTGAGAAGGAAAGGGCCAGCTTTGGCTTTCACTGAGTGCCCACTGTGGCTTCCAAAGGGTGGCCAGGTGCATGGAGGGAGGCTGAGAGGAGCTCTGCATACCCACCACCCTCCCAGGTTCCTTCATTTCTGTCTGCTAAGGTGACCTATTTTTTAAATACATAATCATTTTGTGAAACTGTCACTTAAAAAAAAAAGATAAGGAAAAGTACTACTAAAAAAGGCAATTAGGGGCTTTCCAAAGTGAGAAAATCAAGTAAAGACCCAACCCTAAGATCTATCCCAGCCACTCCTCCCTTTCCCCCCAACCTCATTCCCTCACTACTTTAAACTTTATATAGCTGTCAGGGTAGGGTGGTGTTACATGCCCACCCAGCCTGCAGGAAGGGCAAGAAATAAATAGCTTCATATTTCACAAAAAAAATAGAAACTGAAAGTTCGGGGGTGGCTAGGCCCTGAGTTCAGAAGTTAGGGAGCAGTCTCAGACTCTGAATCCTTTATTGGGAAATAGCTCTCACTGACCCCTAAGAACCTGATCCCCACCTGATGAAGTCTGGGGAAATGGGATCTGCTCCCACCTCTTAGCTTAACATTCATGAAAATAGGTAGCAGTTCTGCACCTTGTCCTTTCTTCACGCTTCTACATACTTCACAGCAGAAGCGAAACACAGACTTTGAGCTATGTGGGTGTGTGGGGGGAACCCGGCAGCGTGGCTGTTCTCTGGAACTTTTTTACGCCCTGCCCCAAGAGAAAAATATTAATCAGTGACCCCCCTTTGCTTTCTATCTCAATGCCAATGAGCCTACAGCAGCTTTGTGTGAGTGATACTGTAGTTCCCCTCCCGTTTGTGTCAAGAATTATAGAAGATCTGGGATTTTACCCTCCTTGCAAGCTAACAAGTTAGACTTCCACAGTTTCATGGATGCTGGCAGAAGACACAAGACTTCTGGATCAGAGACAAAAGACTGTATTACTCACAGCACAGCTAGCAGCAAGAGCTCCATATTTTGCATCAGTTTCCCCCCCTCCGCCACACACACACACACACACACACACACACAAAGCCACAAGTCCCATGAGGGAGATGTGGAACAGCCCAAATGGACACTACACAACCTAGATGTATATCACACATGCAGCGGGTTTACATCATAAGTAAGGAACCCTGATCTTAGGAAACCCCTAGTCTTACAAGAGGGCTGCCAGCAAATCTGCCAAATCTTTGCCCCAGAGGGAGACATTATCTTTATTGTACTAGTCAGGAAACAAAGCTGCCCTCTGCCCTGGAGGGAGATACTATCTCTGTCTTCTAAGGCTATTTGCTGTACAAACATCTTTGAAAAGATAGTCCAGAACAAAAGCTGTCTCATGACAGGCAGAAACATGAAGGACCCATGGAGAATTACCTCCCAATTCTCACTCCTTTACCATACTCTCTCAGGGACTGTTACTTTGCTTTCTAATGCTCACTTTAGTTTGAAAGTAAACACTCACTTGAGTGATTATTTGACTAATATCCATCTTGTCCCAAAACTATGAGCTCATAAAAACTGTTACGCTTGCTATTTTTACTCCACCGTACCCCAGCTCCTGCTCACTGTCTGACACATTGTAGGTGCTCAAAGTATCAGTGAACAGGCTGGCTAGGGGCAGCTGGTGAAATGCAAAGTGATCAGTTTGGTGTTTGCCCATGACATAAAACCAGAGGTATTTAAAGTGTGGATTTGAAATTCACCTCATTACCTGGAAATCTCTGTACGATCCTGCCTTTTTCCCTTGCTGTTTTGAGTATTCTCTCCATCAGTGTAGCAAAGCACAAAACAGTCTTTTTTGAGGGTTACACAGAAAACTTATTCGTCTCTAATTTGAACAAACCATCATCTAATTAAACATTTTAGATTGAATATGTTAATATGGAAGATCTTTTTTTAAAAGAATAATTATAAAGGGACTTCAAGAGGATAATTACAAATGGGAAATGTTGAATATGAATAAAATTCCTATTTTCCTTAATTACTGAAAGCTTCTCCTGACGAGAGCCTGAAACTATCTATATTTAAATATCGTATGCCATGAGGGTCTCTCCAGGCATTGGGGAAAATATGATTAAGTTATTGGTGATGCATTGTCCTCAGTCCTTTCCCAGGCATGCAAATTCAGAGGCTTCTGGGCTGCAAGGGGTAACCCAAACTGACTCACAAGACCTGATCCTGAATTAGAGTTCCTGGGGCGTCTGGCCAGACCCTCTGACCATGGCTGTCACCAACTCGGTTGCACTGCCTTGTTTTTATAAGCTGAGCATGTAGCAGAGGGAATGGCTTGGAAAAAAAAATGACAAAATGTTTTTTGTCTCTTTAGAACATCCCCCACTCCTTCTGGAGAACTAAAACCTGCATCCCTGCCACAGGCCACTGTTCTTTGTGCTACAGGAGATGGCTGAGGGGAACTGTCCAGGCAGTGGCCGGGTTGGCACGCAGAGGTCCGGGCAGAGGTCCTGAGATTATCTTCCCCAGAGATGGGACGGATCAGAATCATCAACTGTAGCTGAACAGCAATTGTCTGAAGCTGAAAATCTCCCTTTAGAAAGCTCTGTATTTCTGCTTATGATTAGTATGATGACATTTTAGACAGGAGTCTCCATCCTCCTCATTTGCCTACAAACTCCTCAAACCACTTGTCCTCATTCTTCTCATGTGGCCTCGGGGACAAGTGCTGAGCTTTCAGTAACAAGCAAATTTCTACAGACTTCTAGCTGGCAGTAAAATTTGCAGAGATTTGTTTCTACCCAGTCTCACCGGCCCTCAGCAGAGGAGTTGCCAAAGGAAATGATCTGTCCAACAATTCTGATGAGGTTCTATATATCAGAAGTTCTCAAGATTTCTCAAAGTATGGTCTGGGGCTCATAGGACTTCCCTGAGGGATCAAAACATATATAAAAATGAAAGTCCTTTTGATCCTCTGAGAATGCTGCTTAAATTCAGAGACCCCCAGTATTTACCTGTGTGAAAGAACTCCTTAAAAATATTCACCAAATTACTGATAGTGACTAAAGTTTTTAAATTAGCAAGCAGATCACTAGAGTTTGTGAAATACACTAATGCAGCATTCTGAGAAGTCTGGCTGCCACACAACTCTTGGAAAAGTAGCAAAGCTTCTATTGCTACACCTGTGAGGAGGATGCTTTGTTCTCAGGCAAAATTAATATTGTTTGGAGTTAGTTAAGAAGGCAGGCTTTTAGTCTGGGCTCAGTGGTCCACGCCTGTAATCTTAGCATACTGGGAAGCGAAGGTGGGAGGATTACTTGAGCTCAGGAGTTTGAGACCACCCTGAGCAAGAGCGAGACTCCATGTCTACTAAAAAAAATTTTAAAATAAGCTGGATATGGTGGTGTGCATCTATAGCCCCAGCTACTTGGAAGGGCTGAGGCAGGAGGATCTCTGGAGCCCAGGAGTTTGAGGTTGCTGTGAGCTAGGTTGATGCCACAGTACTCTACTCAGGGTGACAGAGCAAGACTCTGTCTCAAAAAAAAAAGAGATTAGGCTTTGGCGTCAACTTACCTGGATTTGAATTCTGGCTCTCTCCTGTGCTAACTGTGTGACCTTGAGAAGTGACTTAATTTCTCCCTATGTCTTTTTCCCTTGTGTGTAAAGTGGGAATAATAATGGTACCCCCCTCCTGTGTTATTGAGTATACTAAAGGGCATACTTCCATATTCATATAAAATGCTTAGCATAGTAACTAGTCCATAGTGCTCAATAAATGAAATTGTAAATCCGTGACATTTCCAGTTGCAGCTATTCTTGTGTCAATATTATTTTAGTAACATTACTATTAACTTTTACTTTTGTTCCTGCTTTTTCTGTTAAGTCATTACTGCATTGTTACCATTTTGTTTTTAAATAATTGCTGCATCGTTCCATCTTGGTCTTGCTCATTCGTTCTACCAGGTTCTCTTTCCACTGAGAAGAGGGAAAGGATGGGGTAGAGGGATTCTAGAGGCAACAGTTCCCAGATTGCCACCCTGTCCTGTCTGCCCCAGACTGACGTGCAGCACCAAGTCCCTGTGTTCTCCTTGTGTGGGCCCCAGAGGCCAGCCTGGGATGGGGAAGCAGGCTGGGCACAGACACGACCAGCCAGCACACCCTCTTTCCTTAGGTATGAAACCAAGTGCCAGACAGTCGTCAGCACTCAAGGGAAACCAGAGTTAACTTTTTGGTTTCTAGGAAGGTTCTCATGAAGGCCAGAGGAATCAGTCTGCCTTTGACTTCACAGAGATTCTGAAAAATCACCCCATTTTACTTCAGTTCAGGAAGATTCCCTGACATAGTTTTTCTTTAATTTCACTGTCATTCAGACCACCAGCTTAAAACTCAGAAAAGTAAAAACCTGCTGCTGGTTTCCTTCCTAAGCCGGGCACAGACCCATAGTTCCAGCTACTCAGGAGGCTCAGGCAGGAGAATCACTTGAGGCCAGGAGTTCTAGTAGAGCCTGGGCAATTCAGCGAGACCCTAAAAGCAACAATAACAAAAAAACTTCCTCCTGGTTCCCCTCCTTATCTTGCAAGTGCCCCTTCCCAGGGGAGCACTTGTGCAGACCTATACACAATGAGCTAAAGGCTCAATGGTTTGTAAGGTCAGAAAACCTTGGTTTCAATACTAACTATGCTTCTCTCTAGTTATGTGATCTAAGACAAGTCGCTTTACCTTCCCAAGCCTTCATTTTCTCAGCTGCAAAATGAGAATAATAAGGCCTGACTCATAGGGTCGTCGCAAGGACCTAGTAGAATAACGTACACGGGGCCAGCTAGCTGGCACATGGTGGCACTCAGCGATGTGATTTTTGTGCATGCACAGCCACTCATGCCTGCACATAACGCTCATCCTCACTCAGTAAGCCTCTTCAGTTTCATTAGAGCACGTGGCTGAATAAGAAGAGTATTTGGTCTTTGTCCCCAGTTCATGGCACGAAGCTGCTATTAATAAAACGCTTGGGATTTCCTGAAGGCAGGAGTGTCTTTTGTTCTTCATATGAGCCTCTCTTGACCATACCTGAGTTTATGCTAATGAGATGACTTGGGGTGGGGCCCCTAGAAAACCCCAGGATGGGGCTGGTCACCAGAAAGACCAAGTGGTTAGAGGGTTGGAACTTTTAGCCCCACCCGTCAACCTCCTGGAAGTGGGGGGAGGCTGGAGATTAAGCTCTAGAAAAGCTCTTGAGGAGATTTGATGAGCTTCTGGGTTGGTGAACACATCTAGGTGCGGGAGCCAGAGGGCGCGGAAGCTCGGAGCCTCCCTCCCCCACCCCCAGAACTCACCCTATGTATCTCTTCCCTCTGGCTGCTCCTGCGTTGCATGTCCTTTATAAGAAACCAATAAATGTAAGCGAAGTACTTCTTTGAGCTCTGTAAGCCATTCTAGCAAATGATTGAACCCCAAAAGGGGGTCATACGAATCTCTGATTCATAGTCAGTCAGAGTACAAGAGACTGGACTTACAATTGGCTTTGGAAGTGGGGGCGGTCTTGTGGGACTGAGCCCTTCGATGTGTGGACCTGACGTTGACTCCAGGTAAATAGTGTCAGAATTGAAGTGAATTGCTTGAAGGTAGTGGGAAGCAGTGTATGAGATCCCACAGACCCACAGTCGTCTCTCTTACACAATCACGATAAAGCCATGAGGCTATTTAGCCAGCAGATCAGAGCTGCTACACCCAGTGACTAGTGGCCCTTCCCAGGAGTTCCTGCAGGGACCTCATATTGTCCTACCCCAGTCACTTTTGTAACTATCCTTACAGAGCACATTCTTCAGAATACCCCCCGTGGATTCAAACCTTCCTTTTTTGTGGATGGATAGATACAATTTTTTTTAACTTTTTATTTTGAGATAATTATAGATTCACATGCAGTTGTAAGAAATAATACAGAAAGATCCCGTCTATTCATTATCCAGTTTCCCCCAATAGTAATATCTTGCAAAACTATAGCACAACATTACAACCAGGATCTTGACGTTGATACTGTCAAGATACAACTACATTTCCATCACCATAAAGATTGTCATGGTGTCCCTTTTAGAATCATACACACACACACACACACACACACACACACACACACACACACACAGTACTTAACCCCAGGCAACCACTAATCTGTTCTCCATTTCTATAATTTTGTCATTTCAAGAATGTTATAGACAAGGAACCATGCAGTATGTAACCTTTAAAATTGGCTTCTTTCCCTCAACAAAATTCCCTAGACATTCATCCAAGTGGTTGCATTTATCAGTAGTTCATTATTTTCATTGCTGAGTAATACTCCATAGTAAGGATTACCACAGTTTATTTAATCATTCACCTATTGAAGGACCTTGGGATTGTTTCTAATTTGGAGCTATTATGCATAAAGCTACTACTAACATTCATGTACAGGTTTTTGTGTGAATGTAAGTTTTAATTTCTCTGGGATAAATGCATAAAAGTGCAATTACTAGGTTGCATGTTTAGTTGTATAAGAAACTGCCTATCAGTTTTGTAGAATGGCTATACCAGTTTATATTTCCCCAAAGTATTATTGATCTAGTCTCTCTGTATTACCAACAGGCACTACTTTTTGTGTTAGCCATTATGATAGGTGTGTAGTGATATTTCACTGTAGTTTTATTATTAATTTGTTTTTCCCTAATGGCTGATGATATTAAGTATCTTTTCATGTACTTATTGCCAGTTGTATATCTTCTTCAGTGAAATGTCTGTTTGTTTGTTTTGCTTATTTTCTAATTAGCTTGTTTTTTTACTGGATATAATTTTTTATGAAGTTATTCGAGCTAAATGTTGTGAATTCCTTGAGTAGTTTCTCTGAGTAGTGTCATTTTGCACTCCACCAAACACACCAGTATATGCACACACACAAAGGCACACACACAATCAAAAATGTGTCTATGAATCAATGAGCCTCTTTTTCTTCTAAGGATCTTAAACGGGTTCCAAGAAGTCAAAACATACACTGCTCAGGTTTTTAAACTGTTTTAAATCATGGATCTCTTGGTGAATCTGACTGTAATGGACTTTCTCTTCACAAAAACGTACAACAAAGAATTTTACTTTCAATTTTACAGGGTTCTTGGGGCCGTTGCAGTCAGCAGTGAACTCTAAGTTCAGAAAACCTAGTTTACAAAGTAGTTAAGTGGTTGATTAGAAATGGCTTTGAAGAACTTCACACCAGCCTGAAGTTATAGCTTCAGAGGAGGTTTCAAACAGTGGAAGTCAATCTCAGGTGAGTATCAAAATTACTGTAGATTATTACACAGATACCTGACCCACTCTAGATCTGACCCGGTACGTCTCGGATGGAGCTGTGTATTTTACACAGCTCACAAGCTAGGGCTGGGAAGCTGGCTGGGTTAGACAACGCTCAGCATCCACGCTGCTTCCCTAATGGGCATTTTCCTTTTACATAAAGGACTCAGGGAGGCAGATTACATGGTCTCCGGAATGTAATTCCCTTTGCACTCAAAAGAGATTTTCCCTTTAGACTCTGATGTAAATACACTCAGGATATCCTTCGTCTCCTATTCTCACGACAAATGCAGCTCCAAGGTGTCACCAAGGAAACTTTAAAATCTTTAAGACTGTTATGGGGGCACCTCTCCAGGTTTTTCTGTTCTGGACCAAATCCCTTCAGGATCCTCTCACCTTTGCCCATAATACTCACTTTCCAAAGTGAGTATGTTTGTTTCTGTCTGCCGGATTCTATATTGTATTAATAAAATCCTATCCACTGGTTAGAACACTATGCCTGATGACTCTCAGGTTACCTGCCCAGAGCAACAGGATGCCCTGGTTTCCCTGCACAGAGCGGTGCATTCGCTGGTTTACGTGTACAGTTCAGTGGTTTGCAGTGGCTTAGCATTCATAGTCAACTGTGAGCTTTAAAGGCAGGCAGAACTGGTCTCAAATCCCAGCTCTGCCCTTATTGGACTGAGCATCCTTCAATGTGATTCTTAACTTCTCTGAGTTACAGTTTCCTTATGTATAAAATGAAAACAGCAAAATACCATCCTCACACAGGAGCTGAGAAGATTGGATGTGATAAAACATGCATGGTTCCTGGCAGAAAAAAGGACATTCAGTGAGTGTTAGTTCCTTCCCTCCTCTGTGGATATTGCCTTAGTGGTATCTTTCCACCTACAGCGAGGTTGCCCTCAGCTCTGGCTACCTTAACGCACCTCTCTGCTTCTCTCCCCAGGAAACCTTTTGCTGCACACACTTCTTTTTACTTTCCTGGTGCACCAGGGTCCCCGCAACGCTATGCTGGACCCTCTGCTCCCTTGGAAGTGAGCTCCGTACCTCCCATGGCACAGATCTGGCGGGACTGTTGGCCACCCAGCCTCCCAGGCTGCTGTGCCTCAGTGAATTCCCCAGCAGGACAGAGAAGAGGTTGGAGGCTCAGAGTAGGGCAGCAGGATGGTGCGGCTGCAGCTGCATCCTGCCACTGCCCCAAATGGGCAATGTGTACTGTCCATTAGGCCCAAGGGAAGTTAGTTCCCCTGTCAGTGACCAAAGCAGAATCTTGAAAGAAAGGAACCAGACTGTCCCAGAAAGCAGAGATTAATCCTGGCCTGCAAAAACCAGCTGCAGCTCCCCATTCATGTCATCCCCTACTCTAGCAATCTTCTTCTTGATCTAAACGCAGAGGAAACGTTTCCTCGCCTCTACTGGTGTGCATGGCTCTTCAGCTGGATGCAAGGACTGCACGTTCACCAGCATCAGCGGCATCTCGCAGAAGACAAGCCTCTGATGGTGGCTTGCAGTAGTTAAGGGCTTGGACTCTGATACAAGACTGCCCTAGTCAGGGCACAGCTCTGCCTCTCTCTAGCGAGGTGACTTTGGGCAGGTCACTGAACCTCCCTATGCCTCGGTTTCCTCATCTATTCAATGGAAATGACAATACCTGCCTCATAGGGTTAGGAGGAAGTCAGGAGGAAGTAGTGCATATGGTGAAACACTTAAGAACGAGTGCCGGTATCTACGAAAGCACCCTATGCATAGTAGCTTTCCTGCCTTCACAGTATCTAGTACTAAGAACTTGACACCTGTAAGAGCCAATGATGACAAAACAGGAACTGGACCCAGCTGTCAGTGGCTCCCACAACTGCTCTCTGTGCTGTTGCAGCTGCTGGTTCAGTTCCATCTTCTTCCGGGCCAGTCATTCTGAAGAGTCTGGGAAAATTGTCTCCTGTCCTCACCCACCTAATTCAAGGAATCTATCTCCAGGAAGCAGAGAACTCAGGGCAGAACTATTTCTGCAGGGCCAGCAAGCCCTTGTCTACAGCATGCCTCTGAGTGAAAGACCCAAAGGCAGCAGCAGTCCTTTCTAGGTCCTGCTTTGGTGTTTTTCCAGGGCCTGGGACATGGCTTATCCCTGCCCATTAGCAGTGGCTCACTCTACTGCTACTCTGCTACTCTTCTCTGTGTGAGTTGCTTGCCAACAGCACTGAAGAGTACAGGCTTGGGAGTGAGGCTGTCAAGGTTTGAATGCTGACCAGCTCTTCTCTGTGCCTCAGTCTCCTCCTCTGTAAATTCATATGAAGTCTAGTGTCCGCATCACGGAGTTGTTAGGAGAACTAAGTGAAACATTCATGTCAGCATTGCAGGAAAGCTCAGCGCCTGCCACATAGGTGGATACTCAACAAATGTTGGCTCTTTTTATTATCTCCTCTCTTCCATCCCCACCCACTCCCATCTACATTCTTGTAAAATGGGAGCTCCTTGATTCTGATGCGAATCGGAGATCATCACTCTATAACCACCCCTGCAACACGCGCACACGCGTGCTTATGCACACACACACACACACACACACACACACACACACGCTTCCCGAGACGACCGTCAGCGGCTGGGTGACTGCGTGTGAAGACAGTGCTGACGGGGTTACTCATGGAGCCCAGCACGCCTTTCCTCCACTTGTAAGTGGCTGTTTGGAGTCGGTGTCTCTGGGGCTGTGGAGGGGGAGGTGGTCCCTTGCTGAACGGGCTCTCTTGATAGGGTCTATAGCTCACGTCCCCGTCACAGAAGTCCACAGTGTGCTGGGACTGAGATCAGCTGCTGTTTTCCAATTTCTTTAGTGCCCACCTGCTGTCTAAGCTAATTTAATAGCCTCCATAACACTGGGGAGCCGGATGTTCCCATGTTCACAGGAGCGGGGAGGAGGCTGGGAAACAACCCAAGTGAAGAAAGTTAGCACTGATGCAGCTGTACATCCAGGCATTAAGCAAAATAAGCACATAGATTACAAATCCTGGAGATTCCTCTGCTAACAGCCAATTAGCAAACGTGTCCCTCTGGGGGCAATCTTCTGCCTTTCCAGGCTTTCCTATAAAGTGATCCATACCATGATGCAGACGTTGCTGTCTGTGCTCTTGGGGCCAGAGCTCCGTGCCTCTGACTGGGAGGGGAAGGGGTGGAAGATGAGCATGTATGAGAGTGATCGTGTGTGTGTGTGTGTGTGTGTGTGTGTGTGTGTGTGTGTTGTGTACGTGCTCATGTGGGGTGAGGACTGGTGATGGGGAGAAGGCATGACAGATGCATAAAAAGTCATTAATTCTCCTTTCTCAGCCCTTCTGCCTCCCCCAGCACTAGTACCGCTTCCTACCACTGGCCCGTGGAGGTATTTTTTACTTGAATACCCTGGAGCCTATCTTTGAGGACACTGGACAGATGACCTGGAGGAAATTTTAAATGGCTGATCTAGCCATGAAAACTCTGCCCCACCTAATTTGCATGAGATTCATGTTTATTCCGGTTGTCTTTATCGGGTAAATATGCACCAGGCTTGCACTCTATTCTCTACTTCTCTGTGATTTTTTTTGAGTCATACGTGTGTTGAGCTTAGAATTCTTGCTGGAGTGTGATGTGTCCCAGTGAGTCCCACTGCAATAACCTTAAACCTAGCCCTTCCACTCAGTTATTTCCCCCTCCCTGTGTCCCATGCGGTGGCTGTCTCTCTCCCTCTTTGGACCACTTGTTTGCCTTCATTACTTGACTCTTTCCTCTGTAGGTACCTCATCTTACAACAAGACTGTGAGCTCCCAGGAGGCAAAGACAGTGTCCTGAAGCACTCTTGTTTCCTCCATAGCACAGGCCAGGACACCACACATATTCAGTGACAGCAGAGCAATGACCGTTTCTGTTGCTTTTGTCCTGGTGCCTTTGTTTCCAGGAAAGTCACTAACGATTCCCGTCTTTAGTTACCTGAAAATGTATCTTTCTTGTCTTGCACACCTCTTGATCCCAAGATACCTCAGTGACCTACCTATTCACCCAGTCATCCCACTCGGAAACCAGGCATCACCCTGAGGCCTCCTGATCCCTCAGGATAGCCCAGGCTGTGCTGTGACAATGTACCAAAATGGCTTAAATTAACTTGCTTATTTGTCATTTAACTACATGTTCATCATGGATCTGTAAAAGGTTGATAGATATTTTATATATCACTTCTAACTACAGCCCGTGAGGCAGAATTAGCCTCAGAGACACCCCCCCACCCCAACTGCAAGGGGCTGGGAAATTCAGGGATCAGATGGAATTTCAAGTGACCACCATTTGCTCAAAGTGTCTGCCATGTTCCCCTGCACCCCAGCTCCCTACTCCTGACCAGTCAGTCAGCAATGCCTACTCACTGTACTTTCCCCATTTCTACGAAACCATGCCCATCCCTTTCCAACCCCAAGGACATTGCTTATTTCAAGCTCTCATCAACATTGCCTTGACAGTTGACCCAAAGCAAAGCTCCTCTACCTTCATCAGACATAATAAAGACAAATCTAGTGATGTCTGTTCCCCCTTCCGTTGATCATTTTAACTAATCCCTGTTAGTTACAGGATACCTCTCTTAGCATGACCCACAAGCCCACCACACATCAGCTCTGCCTGCCTCTCTCATCTCGTCTCACACTGCACACGGGGACATGGCCAAGGATCGAGAGGAAGCTGAAATCTCACCCACCTCCACTCGCCAAGCGTTGATCTCAGGAGGCTACACCTTCCAGAGGAAGGGGTGCCCATTTCTCTTGGGGCAACTTTTTCTAATTCAGATAAATGTACTATAGTCTCGAGAAGCTGCATTCACTCAGACAAGGGCACATTTTTCTATTGCACACAAAGGCTTTATATTGGCTAGCAGTTCAGACTTCTGGAAGTTCTCCAAAGCCAGCATCCCATTTCTCACCTTCAGGCATTGACACAGGCGGTTCCTCTGCTGCCCTTGCCTGCTCCACCCGCCCACCCTGCTGGCATGGTAAATATTTCTTAATCCTTGAGAACTCTTTTCAGACACGTCCTCACACATTCCCAGCCGGAGGTAATCATTTCCTCCCGGTCTTAATTTGGATTCCTCAGAAAGCAAGCCCTGAGACGAGGATTGGGTGCAGGCAGTTTATCTGGGGGATGGCCCCCAGGAAGCACAAGTAAAGGAATGGTGAAAGTGAGGTTGTAAAATGAGAAAAGCCAGGAAAGTATGTTAATGAGGCGGTCACTGCTGTCTACAGCTGTGGCTCATTCCCACCAGGGAGCCTTGGAGAAACCATGAAGCATATGCTCACCAAAGAACATGGAAACTGGCGTAGTATCCCCTGACTCCTGTCCCTCATTGTCTGAGTGTTGCCTTTAAGGGCATTAAGTCTGCAGCACTTCCCGGCTCTCCTGTACGAGCTGAGCAAGCTCCACAGCACTGGCTAAAGCCATGAGGTCCAGATGCAAGCACATGAGGGTGCTCTTGACTCTGCCCCTTGGGCCGTCAGCTCCACACCTGCAGCTCCCTTCCTTTCCCAACAGGAACAGCGGAGTAGCTTTCTCAGCCTACTTCCTGTCTGCAGAAGTTTAAAGACCCAGTGGCCTCTTTTCATTCTGAATTATCTCCATTCATCTTAATTCTATTTAATATGATTCCTTTAAAAATGTATGTATTTTATGTATCAAACTATATTCTACTCCACTGGGCAAATGCCACATCCTGATTTCTTTTCAAGATAGCCCTTTTCTATTCTGTGCCAGATATAAGGCCGCAGTGGGACAAAGCCCTTAAGATTCTTAAGAAGCTCTGTTATCAAGCAAAGAATGCTTAAGAGGCCGTGCATTTGATATATTTTCTATTTTTTACATTAATTCAGACAACAATGTTACCAAACATCTTTTTCTTTTTCTTTCTTTTTTTTTTATAGAGACAGGTTCTCACTTTGTCACCCAGGCTGGAGTGCAGTGGTGCTATCATAGCTTACTGCAACCTCAAGAACTCCTGGGCTTAAGCAATCCTCCTGCCTCAGCCTCCCAAGTAGCTGGAACTACAGGTGCATGCCACCAAGCTCAGCTAATTTTTCTATTTTTTGTAAACACAGGGTCTCACTATGTTGCCCAGGGTGGTCTTGAACTCCTGGGCTCAAGTGATTCTCCTTCCCCAGCCTCACAAAGTGCTGGGATTACAGTCAAGAGTCACTACACCTGGCCCAAAAGTGTTACCCAACTTTTTACCACCACATCCATGGGTTGCCTTTTCTCTTAGCCTCCCATACCAACTTCCTGTCTTTCAAGCCTTCAGTACTCGTCTCCTAGAGACCATTCAAGCCACCGCCAGTACCCAAACCAATGCCATATGAGTGATATGGAATAAGGAATTTACTGTGGGAGAAACAAGTGAAGTCAAAGTCCAGAAGGGGAGACCTGGAGCATCAGAGAAAAGTCATTAACAGGGACCCCAAACGGGAGATGGTGGAGGCTGAGGAGGGCTGCTGGCTCTCTCTGGCAGTGGGCTCGCAGTTGCTGTAGGTCAGCAGGGCCAGTGGTCAAGAAGAAAGGCTCGCAGTGAAGTGGGAAGAGAGAGGAGACATTGGAATCTATAAGGACAAAAGCCCCAGGACAAATGACAACACACATCCGTCTCTCATCACCCTTCACCCCAAAGATTCAGTTTCCATCACCACTAAGTGCAGGCGCATCTGTCTCAGGAGGCTGAAGGAGGAGACTCTGTAGGATCTGAAAGATCTATGGGCCCAGCTGCTGCTCTGAGCCAACAAGGCGAGCAGCAAATCAGGGACGACTGCGTGAGCTGCAGCCGTGCTGGGCCACTTGCTGCGGCTTCAGCTCCACCTTTCAAATCTCATGCAAATTTCTCTTAGAGTCACCCCTAACCCAGAAGGACTCCAAGAGAGGAACCTGGGATATAGGCTCCTAGTTTAGCTAAATCAACAAACCATAAAATAATCGCAAAGGCTCCAAGCTCACAGTTCTTGTCTTACATGAGGCATTTAATAAATGTTAAATATTTATTTATGTGTCTACCACCTTGCCCAAAGCTTAGCACATAGCAGGTGCATCAAAGATGTTTGTTCAACAGAAACTTGGTTTATATACCACATTGATTGTTATGCCTCATTCTCTAAAACATTTCCCCCCACGTAAATTATGTCTTTCTTTTTGTAGAGAGAGAAGAACCTTCTGCATCAACCTAATATTTGATTAACTTCCCTCCCCCGAGACAGACGGTTTATAGCTTAGAATGAAAGCACTCTATGTTCTACTCACCCCAGGAAAGAGCAGCATTAAAATCCATTTGAACTTAGCAGTAAGAAGAAAGATGAGCTCGTGGCGTTGCCATTTTCAACGAGGCCTGGGCGAGAGCAGGGTTCAGGCCTCAACACTTTCTCCTCATTAGCACTTCAGTCCCGTACTCAGCCCCATCTGACCTGACTCAGACAAGGGGAACTGAGTGATGAGGTGATAATGAGGAGAAAATGTCCTGCCCTGTTCTGGGTCTGGCTGGTACAAAGCAGGACCACAGGGATGAGCAGTGCGTGGGCGTTTTTAAATCTTTCTTTATTTGGGAAACAGCATGATGAAAATCCATCGTCAGAATGAAGAAGAGGAAGGAAAAGAGACTGCAGCAGCCATGAGCACAGGTAAGAGCTCAGGTTAAAACACACCACATGTACTCACCATCAAATTGGTATTAACTGATCAACACATAAGTGCACATATAAGAATAACATCTATTGGATGTTGGGCAGGGGGGAGGGGGAGGGGGGAGGAGGGAGAGGGGACTGGTATGTACATACACAAAGAGTGCAATGCGCACCACCCGAAGGATGGACATATTTGAAACTCGGACTTGGGGTGGGGGGCAAGGGCAACATACGTAACCTAAACATCTGTACCCCCATAATATGCTGAAATAAAAAAAAAAAAAGAAACATGCTGCATGGGCTCACTGGATACACTCAGATTCCTCTTACGACAGGTCTCTTAGAAAACCCTAGCATAGCTCTCTGCTGCCTAACACTCACTACATGAGTATATTAGAAAGGGAGGAAGAAGGAAGGAAGGACAGAGGGAAAAGAGGCTTTCCCCAGGAGATAACAGGTAAAAAGAGATCTTTCCATGTCCCAAGCCATAAAGAGACCCCAGTCTCAGGCTATTTATCCCAGCTCTGTTCCAAACTGGGTTTTTTTTGTAATAAAGAAGTTCACAATTGCTCTTTCAACAGCACCGATTCTCCAAGGTCTGCAGAATGCCTACAAAATCCAAGTGCTTTCCCAGGCCCTAGACCCAGACTTGAGAGGAAAGTAACACATGAAAAAAACCCATGCTCTTCCTAAGGTGGCATAACAGGCTGATAGGCAAGAAGAGGGGAAAATGAAGTTTTGGTGTGCAAATAGCAGTCTCTGTTACAGCCCTGAGAAACACTTTGAGAAAGGCTCCCAGATGGAAGAAAGCCCCTCCACCTCTAGTGCCTCTTGGCCAGTCTTTGCTTCTTTTGTACCGTTTTTTTTTCCCTTCCATTTCCCTTCCATTTTCACACCCTCTCCTTAATAATCCCTTTCTCTCCTCCTCACTGACCTCCATCCCAACCACCCCAACTTTACTTCCAAGGTGTTCAGACCTTCATTGGACTTGTTAGCAAACAAACGAAGCAGAAACACTCTCACGGCCCAATACTTAGATGAGAAAACAAAGGCCCAGAGAAAATAAATGACTTGCACAAGGTCACCCATCTAGTTTGAAACAGAATCAAGACCAGAGAAACCAGGATTTCCGACTCTTAAGGCTTCTGTTCTTCCAGTTCTTCTGAAAGTGTCCCCCCAACTACTGAGTCTACATGGGAGGGGACATGTTAAAGGATGGACAAGCCTTTTCTCTCACCCAACAAGTTGTCATTAGACTGTAGCTCTTGAACACGATATTTCTTCAGGACTATAAACGTGTGTCTCTAGGTTTATAAGTTGTACTACTAACGGTTGTGATCCTAACTAATGGGTGATACTTTCAACCCAAGAACACTCCAATCCTGAAGCTCTAGTAAAAATTTCCAGATATCTCCAAAAAGAACTGTTTTTTCTCTGTTTTGACAGACAGTGTATCTACTGTGAGTGGTTCACCAATGTATATATTCATTCATTGACTGTGTTAGCATCTACCACTCTTGGAGCCAAAAATATCTAAGGTTAAATATTCAATGGTGCAAGAAGAAACACAATGAGTGATTAAGACATGGTTCTGTCCTCAAGGAGTCCACAATATAGTTGGGAAGATGTCTAAATAGACAAATTAATTCTTGTAGAAGTCATAATGGAATAGATGCTCTCAATGACAGAGAAGATTACAGAAGATGAAGCAAATATTTCTGCAGAGGGTAATTAGAAACAGCTTGATTGAAGAAGTGGAATCTGAATGGGATCCTGAAAGATGCTTAAGATTTTGGTAGACAAGGATATAGGACAGATTCCTTCAAGCAGACAAAATATC
Source organism: Avahi laniger (assembly GCA_963575035.1). Classification (NCBI taxonomy): domain Eukaryota; kingdom Metazoa; phylum Chordata; class Mammalia; order Primates; family Indriidae; genus Avahi; species Avahi laniger. The sequence continues at coordinate 17,535 of CAUYSK010020787.1, forward strand.
ATGATCAATGGATAGAGACCTTCTTTCTAATCAAATGGAAAAGCAAATGTTGTAATTTCCTAGTAGTATAATGGTATTGGGAAATACAGCTGCAAAGTCATGATGTGAGAAGCCTTTAATCCCAGAGTTTGAGATCTGGAATTTTTATCATAGACAACAGGAAGCCATTAAGTGTTCCTGAACAGGATGATGAAACTATAATATTAAAACAAGTGTAAAAGCCAAGAAGATAGAAACATATACCAATATGATTTCTACAAAAGTGTGACCCTTTAAATTCTAACAACTATGTCATGAGGTTGTAAATAGAAAATAAGTCTGAAATAGAGCCATGCTGGGAATGTAAGCTGGAGAAAGCCAGATGGCCATGCAGACTTGTTCCCAATGGCATTGGAAAATCTGCCACTTAGAAACCTTGGAAAATCCACCACTATCCAGGGTTCAGGGTCTGATATTCTCTGCTTTGCAGACTCAGTAATTTGGATCTTCTCTCTTCCTAGAGTGGGCTGGAATGAGGAACACCAGAAGGCCATTCCTTAATTCACAGTTAAAAATAGAAATGTCCACCGACATAGGTCAAGATTTTCAGTTGTGAACAATCAAACCTAATGTAGCTAGTTTAGGCAACAAAAGAAAATCATTAAAGGCAATGGGAAACTCACAGAATTTCCAGAAACTCAGAACCAGTGAATCAGGCTCAGAGATGCCACAGCCAAGAAGAAAACCGAAATGCTGGATCACTCGCAGGACCATCCCGCTGTCACTGTGGACGCAGCACCACAGCTCAGCTGGTGGGCACAAAGCACAGGACCCTGACTGTGGCACCCACTGGACTTGGCTTTGATTTGCTGACCCTGAAGGCTCAGTTACTTCCGGCTGTTCTCGCTGTAAGGGGTGGATTCTGAGTATGACCACCTTCATCATGTGGCCCATTTCACTGGCAGAACCTGGTTCACGTGCCTGGACTTAGCATCAATGGTAGCTTGGACCTTGAGTTCGAAAGTGAAAATCTAAATGAGAAATATCACCAAAATGTAAGATGGAGTCCAAAAGATGTAGGGTGTCCTCAATTATGAAAAATGACTACTGCACAGCATGACCTTGTGATAGGCTTACTTTATCACACCATCAGAAGGTTCCTGTTCAACATAAAGCTAGAGAATGGGGAAGTTATGTATATGACAATTTTTTCCATAGTATTAGGCTCTAACAACCTGTTGAATTCACTGCCACAATGCGTTCGTTCAATAAGGTATATTGGCATTCACTAGGTACCAAACTTCGTGTTCAGTGATGGATCAGGGGAGAGAGATGAGTAAATCCAAGTTAAACTAGGTTCTCACTTTTAAGGAGTTCACAAAATAGTTTGTAAAATAAGGAGCAAAACAATTCTAAGCAGTAGCAAAGTCTAGAATATGCCTGCCTGAGGGTGACTGAGATCAAGAAAGTTAAGAAACACAGAAATTTAGGTCATGGAGGGTCGATAATGTAGATACTGAAGACACTGAGGACAAAAGCTTGTACTGAGAGAAGAGGAGGCCTAGACTTAGAGGCAGGACACAGGGACCTTGCAAGGCACCAGGTAGGGGATGGGAGACCAGGCTAGAGGCAGCATGCAGAGTTTTCAGGAGAAGAGGGGTTGCTCAGTCATGACAGCAGAACCAGAGTTCAGAAGCAGTAGAGAACAAAGTATGCACCCAACCCAGGCCAACGGTAAGGGCATTGGGCCAAGGGGACAGGAGTCTTCCAGATAAAAAGAAGGGAAGCAGTTCTGGGAACAGACATCTGACATTCAAGTGAGGTAAAGAGACACAGGAGCATTTGTGGAAAGAGGCAGATGCAAGGTGTTTGCCCCGCGCAACGTGCGCTCCACAGTGATGCAAGAAGGAACACTGCCCTCCCTCTGCCTTCTTCAGCGACATTACTCTCTCTTCCTTTATTCTTTCCCTCCCAAGTATGCCTCCCAGGGCCATGTCTGTACTTTTATTTTCCTTCTGCAATCCACAGAGCTAGTATAATCTTTCAGAACTTAGCCTAAAAAGAAGAAAGAGCATTTTTCCTATTAGCATGTACATCTCCAGGGCAAAGAACTTGAAATCACCTTCCACATGCCGAAGTGAGTCCAACTTTGACACCTGCTTTCCCAAAGCACCAGTAATAACCTCAAGTCCCTGCAAAAGCTATAAATTTAATAAAAAACAGGTCACACATCAGACACTAGTATTGCCAGAACATGCAAGCACACACGTACGCTCTATCACCAATAACTCATAAAAGAAAATGAAATCTCCAACAGTATCTTCCCACCAGTTTCTTGAAGAAATTCCCTGGTGACAAAAGAAGGGAGTGTCTAAATGCTCTCAATACTCCAGTTGTAATGTGCAGTGTTTCACAGTTCTCATGAATCTGGTTCTGATCCACAGAGAATCATGGGAACGTGCAGCCTTTATCTCATTACCGAAAGTCAGCTGGAGGATGCAAGACATGAGGGTGGCAGGAAAAGTACACACTTGAAGTCAGACAAACTAGGGTTCCAGTCCTAGCTCTGTCTTTTACTAGCTGAGCGACATTGGACAGTTACATCTTCTAGCTCTGTCTCCATTTCCTCCTCTGTAAAATGGGCATGAGATACCTGCTTCACAGAGTTGTTGAGAGAATTAAATAAAGAAATGTATGCACTGTACCTCATATAGCAGCAGGAAGAGGGTACCTGACACTAGCACTGCTACTACTCAAGTTATTATTATCTCCATCACCTTTATTATTGAACCAAGGGGTCCACTTAGCTCAGGCTTCAAAACAGAAGGAAACCCTCATGCCCATGCTGTGAGTTCATCTCTGATAGGTGGAAAAGCCACCTCCTGTCATTTGGAAAATGGAAGCATTCAGATTCTGTTGAGCATTAATGATTAACCTGCAAGTGGACAGCTGACAGCTCGCAGAGGGAAAGGGCCGAGCAGTCTCTCAGGAACCCTGTGTGCAGTTTGAGCCCTTCTCACCCTCACTGTTCCCACCTCGCTCTCTCCTTACCCAGACACTTGCTTCCTCATTACAGGCAGTTTGGGAGGTTGTGGGGTCTCTCTCTCTCTCTCTCTCTCACTCGCTTTCTCTCTTTCTGCAGAAAATAATGACTGTACTTATGCATCGCCCCTGTGGAAAGTAAAACTGCATGGCTGAGAGAATCCTATCATCATTCCACCCTCTAATGAAAGAAATTGTTTGCAAGCAGATGAAATTGAATTGTAAGCTCTATTGACTTCAACAACAGGTGCCATTTGGGCAGACCCAAAGGGGGCCATTGAATTGTCAAAAAGATTTAACTCTTCCTGATATGGTGGCAGCTTCCCACCAGCTCTGCTGCCAGAGATGTCACCACTGGAGATTCATTCCACTGAGTTCTGGCCCTGAAATCCTCTTAAAAATGTTAATCCTCAGGGAGGGGAAACAGATAACTCAATCATGCTAGGGTGCTAGTGTAGAACCTGAGGTCCAATCCTAGCTGAATTCCTTGGCCAGATTTCCTCAATTGGAAAATGAAGGAATGCCGAGAATTATAGCTAGCTCCTAGCGTCCTGAGAAGATAAAATGAGAACTTCAAGGGAACACACTTTGCACAGGACCTGGCACATGGTGAGTGCTCTACAATTCCTGCATCATTTAAGGAATCTTTACGGAGCAGGCTTTCTGGCAAACATTCACATGCTTGGAAAAATGCAGACTTCTGAAACTCACCCTTGAAGAACCCGCATCAGTAGGTCTGGGCTGGGCCTGGGAATATGTACTTTTAAACCCTCCAGGTGGTTTGTTGAAGTGGGTCAGGTCATTATCCTCAGAACCCATCCTCCTGCCCCACCTGGGGCCAATCCCTGGGCCTTGCTGGCAGGAGTTCAATTTCTCCCATAGGAAGGGCCTGTGGTGGGAGAAGACAGCTGAATGGTAGACGGGGTGAATACCAGAAAAGGTCAGGGAAAGAGCTGATAAAAGTTCTAGAGAGCCAAATTTCGGACAATTCGCAACTTTTCCTCCTCCAGCAGGAGATGGTGAGGAGCCTGCTGAGGGTTAACTTGGGTGAGGAACTGAAGGAACAGATAGCAGTCTTCACAGAAGAAAGTGCTTTCAAAAAACCATTGAGCAAATCCCAGACACCAGCCAGCCATAGGCCCTGAAATGCTAGTTTAAAGTAATTCAATTCCTGTTCCATTCAGCAGGCCTGTGAATTGCAGGCATTTGCACTTCTGTGGTACCTTTCAAGCTAGAGCCTCAAAGCCCTTTTCAAACACAAATGTGTTCAGCCTCATAACCTCTCTGAGAGATTCTGCAAAGGGATAGTGGGGATCACTTCCCTGCCTACCTCAAGGGCAGCCTTTTGGGAGATGGGAGGCTGGAGGGAGGAGGGAAAAGTTGTTTAACAATCACTTAACCAGGCATCTTGACAACTCAGACAGTGGAGAAGGAGCCACTTGGGATCAGACGTTTCTGGGACACTTTGTCTGAGGCATGGAATTACAGAAATACCTTGATATTCACCTCTGCCTTTTTGGCTTTAGCTTCTTCCTTGTTTAGCCTGAATGGTGTCTGGTGACTTGGCAAACACTGAAAGTTGCCTACCCAATGTCTTCCTTATTTCTTTGTAATAGAACAACTTTTTTCTAGGGCTAACAGCCCCAGGGGATAGACCATGATTCCTTCAAGCCAAATGAGTAATCCTTTTCCATCTTTTCCCAGCCTTCCTTGCAGCAATGGGTGACCAGATAATTTAGGTTTGGCCAATGAGATAGAAGGGAGAATCTGCTGGGGATGTATTTGTCAGAATTCGCTATGCTCCAGTAACAAATTAAATCTGATATTTCACAGTTGTTTAACATAACAAAGATTTATTTTTCTTTCACATTATACTCATAATACAATTGGTGGGGAAACTGCTCCACTCTCACCTCCGAACCTAGACTGATGAAGTCTCCATCATTTTATAATGGAAACTTCTAGAATCTGTGATCTCCAAGGTCTCCATGGAAAGGCCAGAAAAGATTCCTTTCTTCAGCCTTCGAGGATGCTCTCCTCATTGGCTCCTGCCAATCATTCCAATCACAAATGGGTTTCTCCCTAATCTGAGCTGTAATCTGACATCAGGAGTGTGAGGCACAATTAACCACTGGAAGATTATGTAACTTCAAAAGTCTCTTGAGATGAAATGCATGTAAATGATAGTGTCTATTATTGGCCTCATAACAATTCTTTAATTCTAACTTAAAAGAGGAGAGGTTTCCAGACATCATGTTGCATTTGATGCAATGAAATATTCAAACTAACTTTATATCACTCGGGTGGTGATTTATCTTCTCTGCCTGGAGCAGAAAGAGGTTTCAGTGCAGTGATAATGAATTTATGTCATTTCTCCCAAATTGGTTTCTTTTGATTGGAGCATGAGCATTCAAAACTGTGCAGTCCTTGAGAGAAGGGAGTTGCTCTGGGCACAGAGCAAGCAGTTCAGACGATCCTCAGAGATGAAGGTTGCCACCCCTCACCAGCTATCTCATGCAGGTTAGAAGTCGCAGCTCACAGGAGTGGAAGCCATTTCTTGATGTCAATGATAGCAGTGAGAGAGGAGTGAGAAAGAAGAGAAAAGGGATGGGAAACAAATCAGTGAGCTAATGGCACAGAGGACTGTGGGGAGGGATGCTACAGGGAAAAAGAGCAGTAAGTTAACAGGTTGCACTGGTACTTTCAGAAGATGGAGCCCTCCTTGTTAGAACTACCATCGAGGAGTTTTCCACTCCTCATCACATTCCCCTGGATACCTCTGTTTTTCCCAGAGTCGCTTTTGGCCAAACCGCCTTCCAGAAACTGAGATTCTGCCAAAGCCAGACAAAAAACAGCGAGGGAGAGATAGAGAAAAAGAGAGAGAGAGAGAAAGAGAGCTGCGGGACCCGGTGGGATAATGGCTGTTTTATTCGAATAAGGAAGAAACTGTGTAATAAACGCTTGTGACATTTAACGATGTAGCTTTCATTTTGAACACATCATTGCTTGATATTGAATCCATCCATTTTGATAATAAACACCAGGACCAGGGAACTCTCGCTTTTCACCCATAAATAAATAAATAATAGGCACCCAGCGCAGGGGCTTATTTTAGACGCCGGGAACAAGGGAGGGTTGCAACTCCCCTGCATGTGTTTGCATCTTATGAACTCTATTCAGCCGCGTGGCCTCCCATTCGTCTCTCTGGAAATCCAATTTCCCTTTTGCAGGTTCGTCTGCCAGTTTTCTAATTTTCACATCAAACTGCATATTACTCATTGTCAGGCTGGTTGTTCTGGAAGAATCGTTAGTCTTAAAGCCTTTACCAATATTTTCAGTTCAGCCTCACACAGTCGCCAGACTTCATGTTTTCCAAAAGATCGCTGTCACCCCCTAGCCCCCTCAACACAAAGCTCGAAATTTCAAACCTGCGTTCTCTTGGTCCAGGCCAGGGCTGGTGAGAATAACACTATCTGAAAGATAAATCCAAATTTTTTAATACAACGAAATGGCCTTTTGCAGCTTACCAAGGAATGTGATTCATTTCTCTATCCCCAGCACTTAGCACACAATAAACCTTCAATAAATCAATGATGAAAAAAATGAATAAAAGGTTAAATGAATGGTATGTTGTATATATACACACTCCTGCAAGATTATATGAATATATGTTACACATATATAAAATCAAACTTCATTGCCTGCAGTATAAATTCATTTTTATTTAACCCATTTATGCTAACAAAAAGTACCTTTGTCTTTTATTTTAGAAGACTCACTAATTACACTTTAAATTGCAGCTTTAATTGACATAATTAATTTCAATGTGCAATAAAATTGACCCTTATTAAGTCACCAGACTTTGATTCCTCCCAGAGCTTTTTAATCTATACCTTTGGTTCTAGGTTCCTTGTTCATCCCCACATTTCTAAATTCTCAGGATGACGGAAGGGTCTGACATGCATTCCTTCTGTAGGGCTGCGGTCCATCATTGAAAGGGATCTCTCAGGCCCCCTGCAGCCAGGAGCAGAGAGGTTCAGCTGGAACTGCATCTCCCTGGGGGTCATTTGGAGACCTGCATGTTCTCCAAATGTGTGACATTGCTGCCATGTTCAGAGAATGGGGCAGGCAGCTACAGGAACCTGCCTTTCTAGAAGTCCTGCTCCCGTGGACTTGTATGTAGAAATCTTCTCCAGACTGTTTGAGGTGCTACCCAGGTATAAGCTCTGAAAGACTAGAGATAAGATTGCTTTTTTCCTTACAGTTTTCTGAGAGATGAGCTATAAAGGAAGCACTTCATTCTTTAATAGAATCAAACCTCAAAAGCCTAAGGTTCATAGCAACTAAATGTAATTCCTGTCCCTGAATCCTTTGCTGGATGGAGGAAAAAGATGCTACAAAGGAATGTGGATGGTAGGGTAGATAAAAATATTGTATCAATATTAACTTTACTGAAGTTGAAAATTGTACTCGGTTATGAAAGAGAATATCCCCATTTGTAGGAAACCTGTATATGTCCATGGAGTATTTGGACATACAGGGCTTTGATGTATGTAACTTAGCTTCAAAAGATTAAAAACATTATAGATAATAAATATGAAATAAAATACATATGTTTTATATATACTACATACAGCGTAAGAGTGAGCACAAACGATAAAGCAACAGGCATCACATGTTAACAATAGGTGAATCTGGTAAAAGGTATTATATGATATTCTTTGTATTATTCTTATTCTTATAACTTTCCCATAAGTTTGAAATTATTTCTAAGTAAAAAGTTTAAAATAAATATTTGAAGCCCACTAACATAGATGAAAGCAACTGGACCCTTAAACATGACCAGGCTAGGACTGGACTGGTGATAAGAAGGGGGAAATAAGCAGATTGCAGACTTTGTAAAGGGCCAGATTGTGAAGATCTTAGGCTTTGTGGGTCAGACAGGCTTTCTTGCAGCTACTTTGCCATTATTGTGCTCAAGCAGCTTCTCAGAGCATATGTAAATGAGTGGGCATGACTGTGTTCCAATAAAACTTTATTTAGAAAAACAAGCCCACGGGCCATAGTTTGCCTTGAAACCAGATAGTTGGACAAATGGGATCCCATCTACCTCCACTCATTTCAGGTCTCTTAGAGGGATATTCTGTCTACCTGGTTCTGTGGCAAGCTCTATCTTTAAACCCTGCCACTCTGGAGCACCCTTGCCATGTCTGTTCAAGGAGATTGATAGCAATAATATAGACTCCTTCCCCAGAAAGCGCAGAAAGAAGCCCTCTCAAACCAGGTTACCCCAGGACATCTATACATCTATGAGAACACAGATGATAACCTGCACATTCATGAGGGAGAAGGACCAGAATGTCATCTCCCCCATGAATGCCAGAAATGAAGGGGGAAGGCCAGGTGCAGTGGCTCATGCCTGTAATCCCAGCACTTTGGGAGGCCAAGACAGGAGGATCACTTGAGCCCAGGAGTTCAAGGCTCTGAGCTAGGATCACATCACTGTGCTCCAGCCCGAGTGACAGAGCAAGATCCCATCTCTTAAAGAAAAAAAAGAAATGAAGGGGGAAAATTGTCCCTCCATATACATGCAGGGAAAGCCTCCTCCTCAAAAATCACAATCTTAAACTGTACAGTGAATGTTTTGTTTTATTTAAAGAAAAAAAATAAGTTTTCTATTTGAGTCCATTGTCCTACCTGGAAATGACCACATATGATAGGTACGTGAAGACATGGACAGTAACAGAAACGATGAGAGAGCAGTAGGGGTGGTGCATGGAGAAGGGAGAGAGGAACTCAGGGTGAACACAGTTAAAATTCCCTTCGTCACTGGCTGTTACCTTCTGTAACCCCCTGCTGGTCCCTCGGTTCTCTCACAGTCAGCTGGCTTCTACCCCATCTCATTACACTTCCTGTGCTGTGCTATAGGTTCCCGAGGAGAAAACAATGCACCTTCTACACCACAAGCTGCCGGAAGCCCCTAGAAAGGTATATAAGCTGCAGGAGCTCAGCCAAGCCCCATGGCTAACACAGAGCCCACCGCTCACCCCCAGCTCTGTGTTAGAATCAGTCCTGTCCCAGGACAATTTCTAAAGCTAATGGTGCCTGTCCAGGGCCCCAGGACTGCTGGCATTTTAGAGGCAATTTTACGTGGAAGGTAATGAATCCCAAGGTAATGCAAAAAACAAACATGCAAGCAAACAACCAAAAGATTAGAGCACCTAATGTGATTGACTTCAGGCGTTCATGGAAGAAAATAGAAGCAGGAAGGCAGGAAGACAGAAATCTGATACTCCAACACTTGGTAGTTGTCTCTGACCACATCTCTTCATTCCTTTTTTTTTTTCTTTTTTAGAGACAGGGTCTTGCTATGTTGTCTAGGCTGGTCTTGAACTCCTGGTGTCAAGTGATCCTCCTGTCTCGGCCTCCCAAAGTGCTGGGATTACAGGTGTGAGCCACCACACCAGGCCCCCCTCACTCTCTCTTACCTATGTCTATGAAGTCCACCATATGGAACTGACAGAGCACCTACCACGGGCTTGGCAGATACAATGGTGAATACGACAGATGCAGGTCCTACCCCATGAAGCTTATTTCTGGTGTGGGATCCCGACAGGAAACAGGCAGTTACAGGAGTGAGCGGTGGCTCTCAAACTGAGTGTGCATCACAGCAAAGTGAACAGCTTGCAAAAGCACAGATTTCTGAGCCCCACACCACTGTTTCAGATTCAGGAACTGTGGATGGGGCCTTAGAATCTGCATTTCTAACAAATGTCCAAGTGAGACTGATGCAGACGAGGACCAGACTTTGAGAACTGCGGCATGCTAGCATGGTTAGTATTATGAAGGTGGAAGAATAAGGTCCAACGGGAGCAGATAAAGGGGGATCCCACCCAGACTCAGGTTGGGGAAGGCTTCTTAGAAAATGCCAAGTTTAGAACTGAAAAAGAAAAAAGAAGAGAAAAAACCTTAGACTATGAGACTGTGCTTTTTTTCTTCTTGAGATTCAAAGTTGGCACCTAATTCCCTTCCCTTTGAAAATGAGCAGATCAGTGTCTCACTTCTAACAAATAGAAAATGGTAGAAGCGATGCTACGTGACTTTTGAGGTTCGGTTATAAAAAGGAGAGCTCCTTTCTGGGTCTTTCTCTTGAATCACTCTGGGGAAAGCCAGCAGCCATGTTGTGAGGACACCCAAGTAGCCTGGAGAGAGGTCCCCATGGGGGAAAAACGGAGGCCTCCCACCAAGAACCATGTGAATACATCACCTTGGAAGTGAAGCCGCAACTTCGATCAAACCCTCAGCTGACTGCAGCCGTGGACAATAGCTTGACTGCAACTTTATGCAAACTCTGCATTAGAACGACTCAACTTAGCTACTCCCAAATTCCTGACCACAGCAACCATGAAGATGACAAGCGATTAGTGAGTGCTGTTTTAAGTCACTAAGTGTTGAAGTAACACAGAGAAATACGTAACTAATAAAGATAACATTTTTAGTCATATAAAAATATCAAGAATCTAAGAATAAATCTAACAAAATATATCTAAGAATGCTATAGGGAAAATTATAAATCATTATTAAGAGCTATTAAAAAAAACCTAAATAAATGAAGCTATCTTATACCACATTCATGAATATGAATGGATTAATAAAATGCGGTATATGTATACCATGGAGTACTACTCAGCCATAAAAAAGTGTGGAACTAATATCTCTTGTATTAACCTAGATGGAATTGAAGACCATTCTTCTAAGCATTTTTTTTCTTGTTGATTTGCTTGAGTTCTTTATAGATTCTAGTTATTAGCCCTTTATTGGTTATAGAGCATAAAAATGTTTTCTCCTATTCTGTAGGTTGTCTATTCACTCTAATGACTATTTCCTTGGCTGTGCAGAAGCTTTTTAATTTGATAAGATCCCATTCATTTT
>CAUYSK010020788.1:0-10605 GCA_963575035.1 Avahi laniger
ATTAATTTCTTTCTATTTTTGGTAGAGACGGGGTCTCGCTCTTGCTCAGGCTGGTCTCGAACTCCTGAGCTCAGAACGATCCGCCCACCTCGGCCTCCCAGAGTGCTAGGATTACAGGCGTGAGCCACCGCACCCGGCCATTTTGTAGTTTTCATTTGACAGGGTTCGTATATGCTTTGTTAAATTTCTTTGATGCTTTTGATATTTTGAGGGAATTGTATTTTTTGTTTCCAGTTGTCTGTTGTCTCCTCTTTCTCCTTATTTTCCAGTGATCTCTTCCTTCGTGGTTGTAACCTGATATTCAGTACTCCCTCTTCTCTTTGACACAGCTCATATCCAGGTTTCAGTGATCCCAGAGGATGGTTTAGTCAGGGTTTGGCATTGATGCTATCCTGCGACTTGCCTGCAGTTGCAGAATTTGTGCTATTCTTGGCATCACTCTCCGCTCATCAAACCGTCTCTCTTCTATTACTTTCCTCCTTGTTTACAGCTCCCACAATCACAGCTCTCCCATGAAGCCACGAAGGGGTACGACAGGTTCTCTGATATCTTTTCAACATCGATTCTTCCCTTACTCACCGCCACACCGGTCACTATTGCCCAGTCGTTTGCTCGAAGTAAAGACGTTTTATATTGCTTACTCCCCCATGCCTGCATTGCTTTCCAAGGGCCGCCATAACAAACTACCACCAACTAGGCGAGTCGACACAACAGAAATGGATTCTCTCACGGTACTGGAGGCCAGAAGTCTGAAATCAAGGTGTTGGCAGGGCCATGCTCCTTCTGACACTTGTAGGGAGAATCCTTCCTTGCCCCTTTGTAGCTGCCGGTGGCTCCTGGCGATTCTTAGTGTCCTCGGTTTGCAGTTGCAGCACTTCAGTTTTTGACTCCATCTTCACGTGGCACTCTCCCTGCACCTCCGTGTCCCTTCTCCTCTTCCTGTAAAGACGCTTGTCATTTTGGGTTAAGGGCCCACCTACCCCAGCATGACCTCATCTTAGCCGATTACGTCTGCATAACCCTATTTCCAGATAAGGTCACAGTCCCAGGTACTGGGGATTAGGACTTTAACATATCTTTTGGGGTGGACACCATTCAACCAGTAACAATGTCTTAGCTCTTTCTTTGTCTGGAATATTCTTTCTAATTTTGTTTTCTTAAAGAATTACTAAAGGACCTAGTTCAAAGTTCACCTTCTCAATTATTTTTCCCAAATACCCCAGGAGAAATGAATCACCTCTTTGTCTATCTTTATAGCATTTCTGCATTTTTATTAGAGAGTCTATCACGTTGTGTGCGACCTGAGGGCAGAAGCCACCTTAGTCATGTGGGAATAGAGCCCCGGTGTCCTAGAATTCCATTCAGACCTCCTCTGCAGAGTAGCAGCTGTTCTCTGTGTCAGCATTCCAGGCACATATTAACAAAAAAAAATTCCTAGTCTGTAGATTTGTAGGTTAAAGAAAAAGATGGGGAACCTTTGGGGACTCTGGGTTATTTTTCTATTTTAGGAATTTTCTCATTACAAATTACTATGAATGAACATTTGGGGTCCTATGTAAATGTCTTCCTATATGAACTTCTCTTTTTTGATTGACCACCATGTGTTCAAGATATAAAATAAAAATAATCTTTTATTGTAAATAAAGTATAACTGGGTTTCTCAACCTTTCACTACTCATACTCTGGGCTGGATTATTCTTGGTTGTGGAGGGCTGTCCGGCCTCTATCTGATACGTGCCAGCAGCTCCCTCCTCTCCAGTTGTGACAACCAGAATGTCCCCAGACATTGCTAAGTGTCCCCCGGGGGCACAAAATCACCGCAATCAAGAACTACTTTAGAATATCATAAGGGGGTTGGAAGTCTTAATGTAAAAGTTGTAAAAATCATCCAAAATTCCCTTTATTTTATTTTTAATCCTTCCCTTGTCTCATAAGGCTGCCCTACGTCGAGACCGTTGGCACCGTGAGCAGATCGCACGACTTGGCTTTTCCTTGCCCCTGCCTCTGTGTCTGGGACGTGTGGGTGGCCTCGCTGGCACAGAGGGAAAAATCACTGCCCCTGCTTAGGATAAAGACTCAAGCACTTGAGGAATGCGAAGCACCAGACCAGTGCTCTGATACACACGGCCACGTTAACCTCCCCCTCAATGCCCCAGAAGCTTCTAAAGCCCTCGCTGAATTCAATTCCCCTCCAACTCTTGGAGCTAGAAGGAATAAGATTGTGGTTTTAGAAAAAAAGACCAAAAACCAGGGCTGGACGTCATCTGGAGAAAGCTTAAAAGCAGTATGCGGAAGGGAAACCAGAGCAAGGATTCAGGTGGTTACGTGGAGCTCGCCAGAACAAGACGTACTTCCTGCCGGGGTTTCCAAACGAGGGAACCAGTCTGTCGGGCAGTGGGGAGGCTGGCCTCCTTCTCAGGCAGATCAGATCGTGACTTTCTAAAGTGTGAGTTCTGTTTTGTGCCTGGGACGAGGGGGCAGGCAGAGTTTGGAAATAGCTGGGTGGACTCTGCCTACTCTTTTCAAAGCTCTTGTCTTTGGTTTCAGTCCAAAAGCTGCGTCAGCCGGGGTGCTGAGAAGCTCCCCTTCTTTCAGCTGGCTAAGGAGTTGAGAGAATGTTGCGTCTGAACGGAGACCCTGCCTGGGGTTTTTGGCTCTGCTCTGTGATGTAAGTCCCTCAAACCGTGGGATATTTACTGAACCAGGAAGCTATTCCTCTCATACTTTGAAAAAATGGAGGTAAAATTCACGTAACATGAAACGAACCGTTTTAACATGTACGATTCAATGGCATTTAGTACATTCATGATGTTGTACAACCACCGCCCTATCTAGTTGCAAAACATTTTCGTTTTCATACCTGGAAAGAAAACCCTATACCCATTAAGCTCTCACCCTCATTTCCCCTTCGATCAAGCCCTGGCGACCCCCGATCTGTGCTCTGTCTCCATGGATTTGCCTATTCTGGGCTTTTCACATAAGTGGAATCATAGAATATGTGACTTTTTCTGTCTGGCTTCTTACATATGGCATATGTTTTGGAGGCTCATGCATGTTGTTCACGTGTCAAAACTTCATTCTTTTTTACGGCCGAATAATATTTCATTGTATGGACAGACTACGTTCTGTGTATCCATTCACCTATTCATGGGCATCTGGGTTGTTGCCACCTTTTGGCTCTTGTGAATAGTGCTGCTACAAATGTTCCTGTCTCTCATATGCTTTTTTTTTTTTTTGAGATGGGATCTGGCTCTGTGGCCCAGGCTGGAATGCAGTGGCACGATCATAGCTCACTACAGCCTCGAACTCCTGGGCTCAAGTGATCCTCCTGTCTCAGCCTCTGCAGTAGCTGGGATTACAGGCATGCACCACTATGCCCAGATAATTTTAAATTTTTTTGTAGATATGGAGTCTTGGTATGTTGCTCAGGCTGGTCTCGAACTTTTGGCCTCAAGTGATCCTCCCACCCTGGCCTCCCAAAATGCTGTTATTACAGGCATGAGCCACCACACCTGGCCTTTCATAAGCTTTTAAAGAGTGTCTATAGCTCTCAACATGTGTCCTAACTCCTTAGCCTGATACCCATCGTGAGGCCCCTTCCTCTCCCCTCTGACCCCACATGTGCCTCTTGTGGTCCAGCCACACGGAACTACTTATAGCTCCTGGAATTTAACTAAATATGCTCCAGTTTCTGAGTCTTCGCATAGGCGTGTCCTTGGCTTGGAACGCTTTCTTTGTCTCTTTTAACCGGCTACCTCTTCCTCGTTCTTAAAGATTGGGATGAAATGTCGCCTTTGCTGGGAGACTTTCCTCTCCCAGCATGACTCGTTTTCCAACCCAGTGCCAGGCAGGCTTAGGGGCAGTAGGAAGGTGGGGACACAGGTCGAACAGGAGACAAGGGAGGGCCCAGGGACCTGGGCACTGGTAGAAGTTGAGGGCACCCTACTGTGAATGGTACCGGGGTATCAGGGACAGTTCTTACTGGGTGGCTTTCTGGCTTCAGTGGGACAACATGGTAAATGCATTCAGGTCCCCTGGGTCCCATGTCATTCCTGAAATTCCTGAAATTCTTTCTGCCCATCTCCATAACAGCTCTTTTTGTGTCATGGTGTCACAGTCTGTTAATCCCCCGTCCCCTCTAGTAGACTCAGAGCTCCTTGAGAGAGGGACGCTGTGTTATTATCTTTGTACCCCAGAGCCCAGCTGAGGTCCTAGAACACATGATAGCTCATCTCCTGGTAAAATGAACCCCAGTGAGCAAAGAGGCTGTATTCAATCTCTAGAAGGTATAACATAAAATACAATTATTATTAATATTGCTTATTCAACTACTAGGATTTATTTGTATCAAAATAAATATATAGCCTTTGGGGTTACCAAAAATAGAAAATTCCTGAAAACTAGCACACTTCCTAAGGGTACTGGGCCCATTCTTGTTTATTGGGCCTATTAGACTGAATCTTTTTTTGTTTTTAATAGCTTTATTGAGATATTCACATACCGTATAATTTACCCACTTAGTCTGCACTTCAGTGGTTTTTAGTATATTCACAAAGTTGTGCAAACCAGAGCCAAGAAAGAATGGCCCACCCGTTAGCAGTCACTGCCTCTTCTCAGCCCCACCCCCGCCCTAGGTAGACCATACTTTTCAGACTGAATCTTTTTTTTTTCCTTCTTTTAAAATTTTAATCGATTTAGGGGGTACGAGTTGAATTTCGTCACAAGTGTATGCTGTTCAGTGGTGAATGGACTGAGTCTCAAATACTCACAGCCTTAGACACCAGCCTCGCTGCTTGGATGTCAGGTTCCAACGTGTGTGTGAAGGAGAAGATTTTTCCTGGGCCGAGGGTGAGGGAGGAAGGGACGGCCGGCATGGGGCAGAGAGGCAGCAGATACACAGGACACTGCGACTGTCTGGCCTAGAATATTCTAAGAAGAACAGAAAGTAGAAGGTGCAGAGAGATAAACAGAGAGAGAAGGATGTCTCCGAAAAGTATCCCTTTGGGAAAGTTTGCAGGGTTCATTTCTATCAAAAGAAACAATGAAGTCATGGAAATGAGATGGCGTTGGGAACATCATTGGAATGCACGTTCCCATGGGTCGCACGAGTTGTGTACAAGCAGCAGCAGGAATGCAGCCGGGTGACCCATCTCGAATTCTCCCCCTGACACTTTCAAACGAAGTGATAAACACCATCCAAGGTCCCCACTCCTGTCTCCTGTTGTTATGTGGACGAGGTAAGCGATCTGCCTGTTGGATTTTAAATCTCCTGATTTAATACGCTCCTGCACATGTAGAAATGTCTCATGTTTCCATCTTTGTCCACTGTGTTCCATTAAAAAATAAATGAATAAACAAAGCAGTCCATTTGCAGGGCTTTTCTCCCCTCTGATGATGCATGAAGGGTTTCTTTTCAGTAGGCAGAAGGAGGGAGCTGAAAAGACGTTCACATCCTAATCCCTGGAGCCTGTGACTGTGTCACCCGACATGGCAGAAGGGGCCTTGCAGATGTGATTAAGTTAAGGGTCTTGAGACGGGGAGATGATCTGGGATTATCCAGCTGGGCCCGATGTCATCTCAGGGTTCTTATAAGAAGGAAGCAGGAGGGTCAGAGTCAGAGAAGGCCGAGCGACAACACAAGCAGAGGTTAAAGTTATGCAGGAACACAAACAAAGGACTGTGGTGACCTCCAGAAGCTGGAGGAGGCAAGGAAATGGACTTTCTCCCCGAGAACATCCAAAGGGGGTGCAATGCTGTGACCCATTTTAAACTTCTGACCTCCAGAACTGCGAGAGAATAAATGTGTGTCACTAAGGCCACTGTGTTCGTGGTCATCTGCTACAACAGCAATAGGAAACTAACACAGATTTCCACCTAAGTTCGAGTTCTACTTTGAGACGATGGCTTTTCCCTGGTGTCTTAATAGCTCGAAATTGCTGAGTAGTAATGACGTTCCAGGAACTGTACCAGATGCCGCGCAGACATCATCTCATGTAATTCTCCCAGTAAGCCTGGGAGATGGGCACCATCATTCTTACTTGTCGATGAAGAACTGAAACTTAGAGCAATGTCTCTTGACCAGAGGTGATTCCGATCACCAGGGGACATTTGGCAATGCATGGAGACATTTCTGGTTGTCACAGATAGGGGTGGTGGTGCTACTGGCATCTAGTGGAGAGAGGCCAGGAATGAACTTCTAGGGGGTTCCTGGACATTGTATCAGTGCTGTCGTGGAGTACTCGCCGTTTGGTGGGTGCTCAGTCAGTTATTGGTAAATGAATGGCACGTGTGTGTGTAGTGTCTGTATGTGTTATATATGTATGTGTGTGTGTACGTGGGGTGTGTGTGTGTGTGTGTGTGTTGATGGGGGGGGAGATGCTAGGGAGGGGAGAGGACCCAGCCCCAGCCTCAATGTCCATTGTGATCTACTCTCTTGTCCCAACACCCCCGACCTTAGGCAAACAGGAATTACCAGTGTTCTTCAAACACATTCTGCATTTTCTCACTCTGTGTTCTGCTCAACCCTATTTCCTTTTTCTCTGCCCCCGTCCCCCACCCTAATTAACTGCCACCTCCTCTCTGTTGTCACAGCACCTCCCTCTGTTACTGCAGCTGGAAGCATTTCTCCCTGATCAGAGCGTAAGCTCTAGCCCCAGCTCTGGCATCAACACAGATCTTGGCACAAATATTTGTAGAAATACTAAAAAGAACAGGCCTATTGAACAGTGGCTTAAGTAGCTTGTTGTCTGCAGAGTGTAGTGAATGAAAACAGTGGAGGACAGAACAAATCCTCCACTGGGATCATAAACTGATGTAGCTCTGTGACCCAGTTAGGACAGGTTACCTACCACAGCCTCAGTTTTCTCATCTGTAAACTGGGATTCAGAGCACTTGTTTTAAATTAGATAAGCATTAGATGAAGACTGTAAGTAAAGTGCATGTCACCAATGTGTATGTTCATTTTTATCCCCTTTTCTCACTTAGAAAATAAATTGAAGTTTATTTATATTTCATCATAGATGATGGGAGATGAAATAAGAGATCTGGTGTCATTTCTTAAGGATTTTTTAGTCTAATCATTGGATATAACAGGTACATGGAAAAGCCCAGATGACATATTGTTCTGATATTTGCCATGTAACGAACAGTCGCAAAATACAGTGGCTTAAAACATCTGTTATCGTAGAGTTTCTTATGGTTCTGTGGGTTGACAGGAGTAGCCTGGACATTGTCACCTGTATCCTCTGTGCTATTGTGGTCAGATAGCTGCTGGAACTGGAGTCATCTGAAGGCTCCTGGATGGTTTCTCCACCCACCTGTCTGCTGCTGCAGTTGGAATGGCTGAAACAGCTGAAGCTGGCCGGGCATTTCTCTCTCCACGTGGCCTCTTCACTTGTCTGGCTTGAGCTTCCTCACAACATGGCCATCTCAGGGCAGTTAGACTTCCACGTGGCAATCGACTTCCCCCAGAACACGCATTCCAAGGGAGCAAGTCGTCTTATGAACTAGCTCAAAAGTCACGTGGCCTCACTTCTGCCGTATGCTATTGGTGACACAGGCCCAGCCCAAGTTCACAGGCAGGAGGACCACATAGGAACGTGGGCTCCTACCGGAAGGTGTGGTTCCCTAGAGGCTGTCTTTGACAAATAGCTACCACCATGCAAAAATAGTACATAAAGACATGAGAAATGACATTCTGCATTGGATGCAGCTATTGTAGGGATAGCAAACGTTTTCTGTGTAGAGCCAGATATTAAATATTTTAGATTTGTGGGCTATATGGTCTTGGCCGTGACTACTGAACTCTGCCATGGAAGTGTGAAAGCAACCACAGACAATATGCAAACCAGTGAGCATGGCTGTGTTCCAATAAAACTTTATTAGCAAAACAGGCGGCAGGCTGAATTTGGCCTGCAGGACCTCGTTTGCCAACGCCTGGTCTATTTGATGATGAAGATAGTAGCACCACAAATACAATCGGCCTTTATTAGTTACTTAGCGTTTGCCAGACATGGGGTGTATTTGTTTCCTAACTCTGCTGTGAGAAATTACTGCAAACCTGGTGGCTTCAAACAACAAAAATTTATTCTTTTGCAGCGCTGGAGACCAACAGTCCAAAATCAGTTTCACTGGCCCCAAATTAAGGTGCTGTCAGGTCCACATCCTCTCGAGACTCTAGGGGGGAATATGTTCCTTGCTTCTTCCCACTTCTGATGACTTCGGGTGTCCTTGGCTTGTGGCAGCATCATTCCTGTCTCTGCCACTGTCTTCACATGGGCTTCTCTCCTCTGTGTGTCTGGGTCAAATCTCCCTCTCCCTCTCTCTTCTAAACACACGTGATTGTATCGAGGGCTTGCCTGGCTAAGCCAGGATGATCCTCTCATCTCAAGATCCTTAACTAAATCATATCTTTTCCAATAGGAGATAATATTCATAGCTTCTGGGAACTAGGATGCAGATATATCTTGGGAGGGCCATTTTTCAGCCTGGCACAAGAGGGTGGGCACTCAATACATCTTTTCCTCTCATGTGAAGTCTACAAGGTAGCTATTACTTTTGCTACTTTAGAGATGAAGAAATGGAGGCTCAGAGAGGTTTACTAACTTGTCTGTTATTCTTATGCAGCTGGTAAGTGGATCCAGGCTCTTTCTGATACCCTCAAAGAATATTCTTGTAAGAAATAATGGGCCGTGCTTTACCAATCTGTGTGATTTCAGGGTGTTTACTTTGTTTCTCGGACACTTCACCGTTTCATCTGTAAAATGGGAAGCAGAATATATCCTTCCTAACCTAGCTAGGTCAGATGAAATTAGACAATTTTGGCAAAAATTTTGAAAAATAGTATGTTTTATAGATGTAAGGGGTTATTATTATCTAGAATGGGCTTATCAGAAGGTCTTCATATAAGAAACAAAGGGGAAAAAATTTGCTGGTTATGGCGGCTCACACCTATAGTCCCAGCACTTTGGGAGGCTGAGGCAGGAGGATCATTTGAGCCCAGGAGTTTGAGGTTACAGTGGGTAATGATCACTCCAGCCTGGGTGACACTGCAAGACCCTAACTCTTAAAAAGAGAGAGAGAGAGAGAGAGAAAGAGAGACAAAAGATGACTTGGCTGAGAGTTATGAATGAAATACCAAAATATTTCTAGAAATCATTACTGGCTTAGAGTGCTAAGTCTTCACTTAAGACGGTGATTAAAATTCTAATGTAGATACATTTTAAAATATCCCTGTTTGAAGAACAATACCTGGAAGCCACTTCCTAAAGAAAGACAGCAAGAAAGGCTACATTGTTTCAAGTTGAAAGGGATAGGGGAGGTATGTTTTATTCTTTATGATCCTTATTCTTCTCCTCGTGCTTCTAGGTCTTCATAACCAGTGCATCACATTTTGATTGCAATGGCACCGTGCACTGTTTTTGTCTCTTTACTTTCTGCGGTTTCTGTCATCTTAGTAAAGAAAGGTTGGTGAGAGAAGAGTGGGTGGAGGGTCGCACAGGTAAGCAGCAAAATGACTCCAGGAAGAAAAAGTTGGGCACGATGAAGAGCATTTAGGACAAACATAAACATCTGTAACAAAATTGATTTTGGACTGGACAGGCCTCTTCCCTGCATTCACGCTGTATTTACAAATCTAGATCAGATGTGGGAGACATGCCCACCCAAAATAGAGCACATCCTGCACCGGGGCAGACATCACTAATCAATCATCGCAACACAGCTCTCCAGGCAAGCCACTGCCAGTCGACGAACTCTATCTGTCACCTCTGCGTGGATGATAAGCCTAGAACATACATTTTACTGCATTAACTAACTTACTTAATCCAAAAGGCTTTTTGACCTCCTGTTTATGCCCAAGCTGAAACTGCTTATTTACTATTTTAGTAAAACCTGGTTTATTTGCAACTCAATAAGATAGCAGCTACTGTTCACTCACTATGCACCAAGCTCTCCACCTTGAATTCTCATCAGTGCTAGTTTTCTGGGTAACTGACGCTCATCTGAATGAGATACCAATCAAAGGAAGGGTTCAGTTGCTTACAGTGTTTGAAGACTACTGCTCTAGCCAGTTGTGTTTCTGGAGATGAGTGAGGTGGGGGGAAAAAACCCCAAAACATACCCTGTGTGTATTTGAATCTGTGGACAGAAAATGAGAAAACATTCAAGTAAATATGGCAACATGTTAACAATGGTTGGATGTGTGTGGAAGGTATTCGAGGATTCATTTCTTCAACCTTACTATATCTTTGAGACTTTTCACAATAAAAAGCTGGAGGGTGGAGTAAAATATAGAGAATAGATATGTTTTTTAAAAAACACTTCATCCGGCCGGGCGCGGTGGCTCACGCCTGTAATCCTAGCACTGTGGGAGGCCAAAGCGGGCGGATTGTTTGAGCTCAGGAGTTCGAGACCAGCCTGAGCAAGAGCGAGGCCCCGTCTCTACCAAAAATAGAAAGAAATTGGACAGCTAAAAATATATAGAAAAATTAGCCAGGCATGGTGGCTCATGCCTATAGTCCCAGCTACTCGGGAGGCTGAGGCAGGAGGATCGCTTGAGCCCAGGAGTCTGAGGTTGCTGTGAGCTAGGCTGACGCCACGGCACTC
>CAUYSK010020793.1:0-45637 GCA_963575035.1 Avahi laniger
CTACTAAAAATAGAAATAAATTAATTGGACAACTAAAAATATATAGAAAAAATTAGCCGGGCATGGTGGCGCATGCCTGTAGTCCCAGCTACTCGGGAGGCTGAGGCAGGAGGATCGCTTGAGCCCAGGAGTTTGAGGTTGCTGTGAGCTCGGATGACGCCACGGCACTCTAGCCTGGGCAACACAGTGAGACTCTGTCTCAAAAAAAAAAAAAAAAAGTTGATAAAAACTGGGGTGAAACTCAGATCTTCCAATACCTACCCTTCAGTGCCTTTTCCAGCATGAGAGGGGGCCTTGCTGTGTATCTGTGTGTGTGTGTGTGTGTGTGTGTGTTTATATTTGGTTTCAAACCCTCTCACACCCCTGGGCTGAGCAGCAATAACTCATAAATTTTTGACATCTAAATTTCTGACTTAAAATGTGTATTTACCGCTATTGATATTTAATCAGCAACTATCAGATGACTGCTCTCATACTTTAAACAAATGTTATGGATTGGGGACATTCAGAAAAGAGAATTTGTGCCTTCCTTTTAGAGAATTCATGAAAAGTATAGATAGGCCGGACAAAATTACGATTCATCTATCTTTAGTTAGACATTTTAATCTCAGCCAAGCCTAATATGCTCCCCTAATTATAGTGATATATTTTCTAAATTACAAATCAAGACACATGGTCCTGAAATTCTGGATGTTTGGTACAGTAACATAATTTGCCTGATGGTTCAAGTGTTTCTCTTGGTAAGCCATTCCCAAAATATCCTACCTAGTTTTTTGCAATTTCTGTTCTCAACTAATTATAAAACTAAAAATGACTCATTTTTATTACAAATGGAATTAATGGTCATTATTTAAAAAACCTAAAACATACGAATGAGCAAAAAAAAACCAGAACGAATAATTTATATTTAATATTTTGATGATATTTTGATGCAGAGGAAGGGGCATTTTAATTTAAAATGCTTGCCATATTTTCACAATTTAATTCCACTTTTGTTTGCAACTATTAATAGAAAACCTAAACCCTAAAAAAAGCCAATCCGAACTTAAAAGAGTCACTGAGTAAAACTATGTTTTAGGAATCTACACAATAAACCACTCCCCACCCTCGGCCCATTCCACAAACCCATCTTTCCCTCATTGAGAAATGTCCTTTCTCAATGCGGTTCCTTCTAAAAGGGAGAGGCGGGAGAGTCAGGGTGGAGAAGAAGGCTACTTCCAGATCTCGAGTCCATTAAGCGAAAAGCTTCTAGGCCCGACACATAAAGCGGGTTTATGCCCGAGGAGCACAACTGGTCTACACAGGCCCGCCCCGCGGACACCCCATGCCTGGGTGAGCTGCGGTTTAACTTCTTTGCAGCAGGTTGAGGGCAGGCCCGCAGTTTTGAGGGGAAGGCGGTGACCCAACTGGTATTTTTCCAGGAAGTGCTCCAAGAAGGCAGAGGAAAGGGGAAACGGGAAGGCCAGGCGATGGGCGTTTCATTCATTTGCTTCTCTTTCTCTCCATCCCCTCCTTATCTCCCCCCAGACTTTCTCTCCTCTTTTCCCAGTCTGAATTTGACGTCGGTCTCCTGGATACCAGACGGCCAATCGCCTGGTTGCTAAGGGACAAGCGCGACCAATCAGGCGTCGTTGCTACCTGTGAGTAATATTTTTAGCAGAGTGGGACGCTTCATTCCACTCCCAATGTAACTTCGTGTGTTTCTCTGGGGCAGGTTGTGAAAAGAGGCGCTTACCCGGTTGCACCCCTTGAGTCCCTCTCTTTCCCCACTCCCGCACGTATTTCAATCGGAAATTATCTTAAATGCGCATTACAGGAAGGCATCGTGTTTACTCCGTGCACCCATGTTAAAGCAAGCCCTTGAAACGCACCATGCATGTGTGTATACGTATACGTACATGTATACACTCAGAGACACACACGCAGTCTGGCATCGCGTCGCCACGCCCTGGGCCGTGGAGGCCTGGGCCGGGACGTTTGCAATAAAATGTGATCCTTCTCAAGCCACCCCCATGTCCGAGCTGCTGCCGGCTCGCACCGGGAGGTCTGAGGTGGCACTGCGGAGGCAGTTAAACTGTCACCTGGGCGGGAGGCGTGACGAGGTGGCCCTTCCCCACCCCCAGTCCGGCACCACAGCTTTGGGTTCTGCAGTTGCCACTCTCTGGGTGGCAGTTGGCCTAGGCCCTGAGGTGATTAATATGCAATTAATCGGGTGCACGAGTCCCGGTCACAGTTCGCCCTTTCTCTGAACTCCCCTGGGGTGGGCTGAGGGACGACTTGGTAGCTAGTACGCGAGTGCGATTTTCCTCGGCCACAGCCCCGCTCGGGTAGGGCATTTTCTGTATCCTCTCCTTCTCCCTCTCGGTGCCTGGGGCTCTCTGCGTTCTCCGCCGCCACTGCTCCACCGGCTCCACTCCCCTCCCCCCTCTTCTCGGCGCTCTCCGCCTAGAACGCGCGCAGCCGCCGTTCCCCACCCCTTTCACCCTCACTGGCACGTCTCTCCCCCAATCCCTTTCCAAATTTTCTCTTAATCCCGCCCACAGTCACTCCAGATCGTCGGTTCATTGGTCCTCCTGGAGCCCGAGGGCTGTGACTTTCCCCACTCCGGCCGTCCGCCGCCCTGCAGAACATGGGCAGGCGGGACTTGGCCAATGGCGTCGGGAGGCAGGGCAGGGGCGGAGCCAGCAGGAGGGGGTCTGGGGCGCCGGGCGCCGAGGGAGGGGAATGGTTACACCGCCCAGAGCTGTGTGACGCGGGGCGGGCGCGCGCACCCCCACGGAGGAGAATGGGGGCAGGGAGGAGAATATAAAACGAGAGGCGGGGCGCGCGCCGCGGCAGAAGGAGCGAAGCTCTGGCCCGGCGCGGAGAGGGTGACTACAGGGACGCTGGGCCGGGGCACTGGGCTGTGTGAAGTGAGCGCGCTCGCCAGACCCCCGTCCCTGCCACCCCAAGCCAGACGCAACAAGCTCCTGAGCTCTGCCGGAGGCCGCAGTCCTCCGCCCGGCGGCGGCGACGTCTTGCACTCGGCCAGCTCGGCGCTCCAAGCCTCCCGTGTCCCCGCCCTGCCGCCCCTCTCCCCCGCCCAGCCGCCGGCCCGTGGTGGAAGCAGCCCCGAAGCAGCCCGTAAGTATCGCGGGGCGGCGGGCGAGGTCGGTGAGGAGACGGGAGCCCCGGGCCGTGCAGCGGAGGAGGGGCTGCAGCGTCGTCCAGCCCCAGCCTTCGAGGGCTCGGGGCCGGCAGCGTCGCGGCCCGGGGCGCGGAGGGGCAGCGGCTCCCGAGGCCCGGCAGGAGGCGGCTCCAAGGGGCGGCGACGCGTCGGGCTTGGCCCGGGCGGGTGACCGGGGAGGGCGGCCTGGGACGAGCTGACGGGAGTCGGGGGTTGGGGCGCACGGGAGGAGCAGCTGGCTCGCGGGGAGCGCTGCAGTCCGACCGAAAATGGTGCCGGGGAACCGGTGCTCCCCTGGGCTCTGGCCGGGTCCCAGGAGCCTCGGGCGGGGGGCGGGGAGCGGCGGGTCAGGTTACGGCGGGGGAGGGGAGCGGCTGACCCGGCTGCGGCCGGCGCCCCGACCTGCTCGGTGCCGGTGCTCGGCCTCCGGAGATTGCTTTTCCATTCCCGTGGCCTTCCTCCTCCTCTGCTTCTCCTCCTGCGAGGAGGCTCGTACTCTCTTCCTCCTCCACCTCCACCTCCTCTTGCTTCTGCTGCTGCTGTAGCGCTTGGGCTCCGAGGGCTGTGAGCAGAAATCTAATGAGATTCAACTGGCTGTTTATGTAATTTCTTCACACTCCCGTCTGTCTTAAGGCGTTGCTTTAAAACTACCTTCCACCGAGCCTGAATTTGGCTCGGCTGCGCCTTCAAGCAATTGGGCTTAATCGGCTGCCTGTGCTGACACTCAGGCTTTTGACTTAGAAAGTGTTTGTAGTTTAGGGGCAGCCAGGGATTCTTTTCCCTTTGTCACCACGGATATGGAAAATGGAACAGACGAATTCATACCAACTTGATTTTTAAATGTCCTTTTTAATCAACCTCAGTGTACAAATAGATACCCTTCGCAAATATCTTCTGTTTGCCCTTGATCTTTTCTTATCCCCACCCAGTGCTGATCCAGCAAACGTTTAAAGGTCGACCTTATCATACATGCCTCTCCGGCTGTTCTCCCGTGAGAGGGAGGGAGGTGGTTTTTAAAATCAGAATAAAACTCAGATACCCTGGCCTTTAAACAGAATAATCAATGGAGCTTTAAAATTCATTGTTACTTTTGTTACACTTGGGCTGAAGAGGTATTTTCAGATTTAGAAAAATACACATTGAAAAAAAGCACAGAGAAGCTCTATTATTGTGTGCCCTTAGTATATTTAAGGCTTGCAACTACAGGACGATTTGGTTCCTAATCATCATTGAGTAGGATCACAATTCGTTTAGTACTTAGTATCTTTAAGTTTAGCATCATGTACTTTGGAAATTAAAATAATTTTCCTAACTTCTCAAATTTCTAAATGTTAACAATAGAGCAGATTTAGACAGTATATATCCAAAATAAACTAAAATATAGTATCTACTTCTAAATTGGTGAATAACAATAAAAATTAAAGACCACCTTCTAAAAGTGGCGTATATATGTGGGGCATATGCTGAGTACAGTTTCCAGTAAATATTCTTGTGAGAACTGAAGGAAGAAGAAGAATGCATATTGTGGAGATATTTTTCTTAGAACTTCACTCAAAAACAAAGTAAATAGGATTTTAAAAGATATTGTTTTAACTATAAACCTGCAGTTTCCTGTGAGATTCTGAATTTTACTAAACAATTTTCTGTTGTATGTTACTTTATTTTTTACTAATTATATTTTTCAGGCTTTCTAGCCTATTAGAGATTTTCAAAAGTAAAATTACTCTAGGAGTATACAAAAAGGTCATGGGACTTATATTACATTTATCTTATTTGGACATGTTTGCTTTTGTTTTGTTTTAAGGAACAAGATCACTCAAGGTGAAGGATAATCTACCAATACCAGCACTTTGAATGAAAATTTGTTTCCCTGCCACAAACTGAACGCTTTCTTTCAATTTTTTTTTTTTTTTTTTTGGTGGGAGAGTTGAAACAAACCTAACTTTGTGGCATAGCAGCTATGCAGCTTGAAATCCAAGTAGCACTAAATTTTATTATTTCATATTTGTACAATAAGCTTCCCAGGAGACGTGTCAACATTTTTGGTGAAGAGCTTGAAAGACTTCTTAAGAAGAAATATGAAGGGCACTGGTATCCTGAAAAGCCATACAAAGGATCAGGGTTTAGATGTATACACGTAGGGGAGAAAGTGGACCCAGTGATTGAACAAGCATCCAAAGAGAGTGGTTTGGACATTGATGATGTTCGTGGCAATCTGCCACAGGATCTTAGTGTTTGGATCGACCCATTTGAGGTTTCCTACCAAATTGGTGAAAAGGGACCAGTGAAGGTGCTTTATGTGGATGATAATAATGAAAATGGATGTGAGTTGGATAAGGAGATCAAAAACAGCTTTAACCCAGAGGCCCAGGTTTTTATGCCCATAAGTGACCCAGCCTCATCAGTGTCCAGCTCTCCATCGCCTCCCTTTGGTCACTCTGCTGCTGTAAGCCCTACCTTCATGCCCCGGTCCACTCAGCCTTTAACCTTTACCACTGCCACTTTTGCTGCCACCAAGTTTGGCTCTACCAAAATGAAGAATAGTGGCCGTAGCAACAAGGTTGCACGTACTTCTCCTATCAACCTCGGCTTGAATGTGAATGACCTCTTGAAGCAGAAAGCCATCTCGTCCTCAATGCACTCTCTGTATGGGCTCGGCCTGGGAAGCCAGCAGCAGCCACAGCAGCAGCAGCAGCAGCCGTCCCAGCCACCACCGCCGCCGCCGCCACCGCAGCAACAACAACAGCAGAAAACCTCTGCTCTTTCTCCTAATGCCAAGGAATTTATTTTTCCTAATATGCAGGGTCAAGGTAGTAGTACCAATGGAATGTTCCCAGGTGACAGCCCCC
Source organism: Avahi laniger (assembly GCA_963575035.1). Taxonomy (NCBI): domain Eukaryota; kingdom Metazoa; phylum Chordata; class Mammalia; order Primates; family Indriidae; genus Avahi; species Avahi laniger. Next base: position 6,016 of record CAUYSK010020793.1, read on the forward strand.
TTAACCTCAGTCCTCTCCAGTACAGTAATGCCTTTGATGTGTTCGCGGCCTATGGAGGCCTCAATGAGAAGTCTTTTGTAGATGGCTTGAATTTTAGCTTAAATAACATGCAGTATTCTAACCAGCAATTCCAGCCTGTTATGGCTAACTAAAAAAAGGAAAAAATGTACAAGTTAAAATGCGCGGGCCCAAGGGGGATCTTTTTTTTTTTTCTTTGTACCTCCTTGAGATTTTTTTTAAAGCTTATAGTAAGGATACATTCAAGCTTGGTTACAAAAATAAAACATGCACCATTTTTCATTTGCCAACCAAGCACAAAGTTATTTTATACTGACTGTATATTTTAAAGTATACTCTCAGATATGGCCTCTTACAGTATTTAAGATATAGCAAGGACATGGCTGATTTTTTTTTTATAAAAAATTGGCACTAATAAGTGGGTTTATTGGTCTTTTCTAATTGTATAATTTAATTTAGTACAAAGTTTGTAAAATATCAGAGGATATATATATTGTTTCTACGACATGGTATTGCATTTATATCTTTTTACTACAGTGATCTGTGACAGCAGCAGCTTCATGTTGTATTTTTTTTACTGAAATTGTAAAATATCCATCTTAAAGACATCAACTATTCTAAAAATTGTGTACAGGATATTCCTTTAGTGGTGGAATTAAAATGTACGAATATTTGCTTTTTAAAAAAAATGTATTTTCTGTTAAAGGTTTAAAGATTTTTGCTATATATTATGGAAGAAAATGTAATCGTAAATATTAATTTTGTACCTATATTGTGCAATACTTGAAAAAATGGTATAAAAGTATTTTGAGTCAGTGTCTTACATGTTAAGAGGGACTGAAATAGTTTATATTAAGTTTGTATTAAAATTCTTTAAAATTAAAAATGCCTGTTGTCTTTATTTTTAAGCATTTCTAAAGATCTACCTCTGGAGTTCTGTTGTAAATGCTAAGGAAGAATAGGGAATTGGATCATGAAGGAATAATGGAAAGCAATTGCTCAATTGCTGTACCGGATAGTATTTCACCACATAAGGAGTTGTCCTGTCAAAACTGTAAACTCTGTAGTCTGACTGACCAATGCTTGGGACAGCTTTTTTTTTTAACAACCCTCTTCAGTCCATGTTTGTCTCATGGTGGGAATGGTATGTTAAAATTAGTCAACTCTATAGCAGATTTTAAAATGTGGTGTCAGCATGCTGACCTCTAGGAGAGAGTCAGGTGATAAGATGAAATTGACTCGTGTAATCTGAGAGGATTTATTTGAAATTTATATGGAGAGAGACCATTGGGTCAGTTTTCTGTTTTTGCATGGGAGACAAAGAGCTCAGGAAGCTTTCTTGGATGAAGCAGCTGACCTAACTTTAAAAAGAAAAGATTGTGATCTGTTTAGTAACCTTTAGAGTTTAGCCCTTGTGTTTAGCTAGAGAATTTGTGATCAGAATCTGTTCAGTTGGACAGGTTGCTAGTGTTTGTGTTCAGCAGAAACGTTCACATATGTATTTTTTGCGAGTGGGTGTCCAACCTGGTTTGTGGGGTTTAAAGATTAGTTACTGATAGTGTGTCAAATTGTAGTGGCTCAGTGAGGATGGAGTTTTCAAAACCATAAGGAGTTAGAAAGAAGAATACTATTTTTAAAGTAAAATGAGTCATTTCACTCTCTAAGTGTCCACTGATACAGTGTTGATACAGTATTGGTGAGAAAGTTGTCTTGAACTAGAAGAAAAAAATAACTTTGTATTTTTATAGTAAGAAACCGGCACACTCTGAGTTACCAGTGAAATAAATTGGGTCTCAAATGAGTTTTTCGGACACCAGTCCACAAAAGCCTTTTGTCATTTACCCATGCAGTTTAGAGCAATAAAAAGTTTTAAAGAAACAAGCACTGGGAATAACAGAGCTAAGCTGTTCTGTCAGCTCCATGGTGAGGCCTTTGTCCTTTAGTGGACAGAATGAGGCTATGAAGAAGTATTGGAAAAGTGAGTGGGACCTGCAGAGAGCTGGGCTGCCAACACTTACCAGTTACGTGCTTTTGTGATCACAAAGTTTGAATAGCTGTAAGAGAATAATCAGGGTATTGATTATAAGTGCTAGTTTCTGCAAGAGACTTGGCGAAGTTATAGGCTTGGAAGAAAACTGCCTATTTAAAAATGAAAAGCTCAAGTTAATATTTTCTGAAAATCAGAATAAGGTAGCTGGACAGCACATAAACAATAGAATTTGTAACAGTCTGGAACACACACATTCAGATTTTAAATACTGAGCTTAATGTAAATATGGATATCTGTTTCAGATTTTAAGAATATATGTACTGACAAAAATCTCAGGGAAATTTCATCTTGGTACCTACGTTTGGCACTTGAAGGATTAACTTAATATTTTATTCGTTTATTTATTTTTTTACCCCTCCTCCCTGAAATTTTAATAGTCCTCTTGAAAACTATTAGTTTGATTTGAGCTTGGTGTCCTTGAGAACTTCATTTTTTTTTTTTTTTCTTTGAGACAGGGTCTTGCTCTGTTGCCCAGGCTGGAATGCAGTGGTGACCTGATCATAGCTCACTGTAACTTCAAACTCCTGGGCTCAAGCAACACTTCTGCCTCGGTCTCCCGAGTAGCTGGGACTGTGGGTGCATGCCACCACACCAGGCTAATTTAATTATTTTGTAAAAGTCTCACTATGTTGCCCAGGCTGATCTTGAACTCCTGGCCTCAAGTGATCCTCCCGCCTTGGCCTCCCAAAGTGCTAGGATTATGGGTATTAGCCACTGTGCCTGGCCTATAATTTTTTTCTCAAATGAACAAAAGTCTTCTTTTTATGCCCTTTTTGCTCGTTAGGAATGCAAATTTTTTAAAAGCTGCTTTTGTCTAGCACATCTTAGAAAAACTTACATCTTAGTCCCAAATCTTTTCCTCCCCACTGTGCCATCATGCTTTTGGCCCTCTCTGTGGAGACTGTTTTGGTTGAGGGTTTGATGAATTCATTATCTCCATAGATCGTTCCCATCTTTTTGACTCCTATAAGTATAGATTCTGTAGCAGTCTCTGAATACCCCATCCTGTGTCCAAAATGCTGCCTTAGAGATTACATAGCTCATGGATGAGTGAGGAAAATGATACACAAAGGTAGTTTTCTGAATTTCGTATATTTCTTTACTGTCCTGCCTTATCTTTTCTAAAATCAGGTACATTGTGAAATTTCCTTTAAATAACTTTCACCTATAATAGACAGCAAATGTAGGCCTTCTTCAAAATGCCTCCTTAAAGATGACAATCTTTATTTGCTGTGATTAGTTAACTTAGCTTTTGAAGGTGAAACTAAAGGTGCTCCTAAGTTTAAATGTTTTTCTACTGTGGGTTGGTGTAAATTTCATGCACATATAGATGTCTTAGTACTGGCATATTAATTGAGAGACACAATCTAACAAACCTCCGGGACTTAAGTTTATTTTAAAACAAGTCACTGTAATATACAAAGAAAATTATGTCTCTTTGGACATATTTAAACTAATGAAAATGCTGATTGGAGACCTTCCTCAATACCCTTTTCCTACACAAACAGAAAATAGTACAGACATGGTATGTCAAATGTGTATCTTTGCTTGACTGGAATGCATGCTTTTGTCAGAAGCTGGATAACAACTCTAGTGCAAAAACAGATAAGAGGAAAACAGCCTTGTTAGAAGACAAGCATGTACAATGGTCATGGCCGAATAAAACACGTAACGTTGTTTAGTATGCCAGTGGGTTGATGCTTAATCAGTTTGGCCCAGGAGGTCACCTGAGATAGAGTTCTTTAGTTTTTGTGGTACATGAGGAAGATATGTTATTTTAAAAGATACAGGATCAATATCTATGTGCATACAACTGTAAAATTAGTATAGTTGTTTGTCGAACTTGCCTTTTGATCTTTGAAATCTTTCAGTTAACAAATACTCATGTAGCCCTTACTATGTATCAAGTGTAGTCCTAACGCAGTTTAAAGATTGAGGGGCCAGGGCGGAGGGGAACAGAAAGCTTAACTCACCCAAGATGGCATGACCCATAGATGGCAGACTTGGGATTCAAACTCAGATAGTAGTCCCAGAGTTCATGCTTTTAAGCACTATGCTTTGTTCCCTCAGATGAGTTACTATTCTGATTTGAAATCAGAAATAAAACCATTTTTGTATTAGCCACATGACTGGCAGAATCTCTACAAAAGTGTTCATGAGAAGGGTCTATCTAGCATGGAACATGCACAGAAGTCACAATGATGTTGTGAGAGATTTGATATTTCCATTGGCCATAAACTGCAATCATAGGTTATATGGAAATGTTTTTAGAAATCATTAAGTTATATCAATACTCATGTTGGTTTTCTTAATTCAGTCATATAAAGTACTTCTCTCATTTTAGAACCGCTGGATGATTCCTTGAAACTAAAGACCGTAGATTTAGTGGCCCCATTACGTCTAAGTAAAATTATAACCATTGGCCCCCTGTGGCTATTTTCACACACATTTCTTATCCATGCGTGTTGATAAACACTCTAAAGAAAGGCCGAATGACTTACCAAAGTAGTCTTCAGCAATGTGTACCTATGATTTATTTTTAAATTACTTTGAAAAGCTACCTTAAGGCAAACCTTTGTAATATAGGATTTCTAGAAGTATGTATAGATGTTGTGATAAACGGTCTTTTTACTTTTATTTAAAACATTAAGGAAACTAAGGCCAGGTGAGTTGGCTGATGCCTATAATCCTAGCACTCTGGGAGACCAATGCAGGAGGATTACTTGAGGCCAGGAGTTCAAGATCAGCTTGAGCAAGAGCGAGACCCTGGTCTCTACAAAAAATAGAAAAATTAGCTAGGCTTGGTGGCATGTGCCTATAGTCCCAGCTATTCAGGAGGCTGAGGCAGGAGGATTGCTTAAGCCCAAGAGTTGGAGGTTGCAGTGAGCTATGATGAGAGTACTGCACTCCAGCCTGAGTGACAGAGTGAGACTGTCTAAAAAAAAAAAAAGAAAGAAAAAAAGAAACCAAATGACTTCTCATTTCAAACTTGTTCTGAAAGCCTTTCTTGAAAAAAATCAAATATTTTGGTTTTGGTTTAAAATAAAAAGTGGTTATATTTAAGAAACATAAGCTATTATGGGTAAGCTTATATGCCCTTTATTGTTGTTTAATGGTTCTGAACATGTTTAAACTGCACAGTAAACAGAAAAGCCCATTGAAAAATGGCTCAGGAGAATTTCTGTAGTTGCTGTACGGATTAAATCCTGTTAAACTATGTTGCCTGCTATTCAGATTTTTGAGTTAGTTAGAATTTGGACCAAATACTGCTAAACTCTTAGATTGGCTTTAGGAGGTTTACAGTGGGCTAAAAGTCTTATTAATGGAATTTGGTAAGTAATAAACCTCTATTACCCATTCCTCACCATGTGATTTTTGAGATTTTATATTTTTATTTATTTATTTATTTTCGAGATAGAGTCTCACTCTTTTTGCCCTGGCTAGAGTGCCGTGGCGTCAGCCTAGCTCACAGCAACCTCAAACTCCTGGGCTCAAGCGATCCTCCTGCCTCAGCCTCCCTAGTAGCTGGGACTATAGGCATGCACCACCATACCCGGCTAATTTTTTCTATATATATATTTTTAGTTGCCCAGATAATTTCTTTCTATTTTTAGTAGAGATGGGATCTCGCTCTTGCTCAGACTGGTCTCGAACTCCCGACCTTGAGCGATCCACCCACCTCGACCTCCCAGAGTGCTAGGATTATAGGCGTGAGCCACCGTGCCTGGCGATTTTACATTTTTAAAAACTTACTTTGTATATATAGTAATTAGTGAGAACTTTGAGATCATCTCACAATTGGGCAAACCTTAGAAGAAAACATTTAATCAGGAAGCAGTTCAAGTCTGGAGGCTATTTGAAATTATGGGTCTGATTCCTTGCTTAATCATGATAAGCCATTTGACTCAGCTGACTCAGTTTATTCATCTGCAAAATGGGTACAGTGATACCAATATACTTTCTTGGGGAGCTATGAGAACCAATCACTTTGCTATTAAGAATTGTCCATGACCCGAATGTTTATAGCAGCACAATTCACAATTGCAAAGATGTGGAAACAACCCAAGTGTCCATCAATACATGAGTGGATTAATAAAATGTGGTATATGGATACCGTGGAGTACTATTCAGCTTTAAGAAACGATGGTGATAGAGCACTTCTTGTATATTCCTGGATAAAGTCGAAATGCATTCTACTAAGTGAGGTATCCCAAGAATGGAAAGACAAGCAGCACATGTACTCACCATCAAATTGGTATTAACTGATCAACACATAAGTGCACATATGAGAATAACATCTATTGGATGTTGGTCGGGGGGGGAGGAGGGAGGAGGGGACGGGTATATACATACACCAAGTGTGCAATGCGCACCACCCAAAGGATTGACATATTTGAAACTCGGACTTGGGGGATGGAGCAAGGGCAACATACGTAACCTAAACATCTATACCCCCACAATATGCTGAAATAAAAAAAAAAAAGATCACTTAAATCTTTCTGGTGAGAGGCAGTGCAGTGTAGTAAAAAACTAATTAGTTTCTGAATTAGAAAATCCTGGATTTAAATCTTGCTTCAGTACTTTATTACCACCTGACCCACCTCAACCAATCTCTCAGAGTTCTGTTTCCTTAGCCAGACATCTATGGAGATTTAAAAAAAAAAAAAAAAATCTTGACGACAATAAAACTGTTGTGATAAAGATTTAATGAGTTAGTTGGTTTATGTCAAAAGCAACTAAGACAATGTCTAAAATAATATAGACAAGCAAAATACTCATTTTATCTCACCAGCATTTACTGAGTCAGGCACTGTGCCTGGTATTATATTAATAGAAAATAATAACAAACATTTATCCAGCACTTACTATACATGAACCATCTATTCCAAGTGCTTAACAATCTCTGTGCTAAAAAGAATTACAGTCTAGGAAAGTACCAACTATGTGAGCTCACAATGAGAATTTAAATGATGACGTGCAGAGCACAAACAGTGCCAGGAAGTGGCCTGATCGTGCTGCACGGTACAGTCAGCTTTGCAGTGGATTATCTGGTTTGTACCAGACCTTGAACTTCAAACTGGATTTCACTGGGCAAACAAGAGTTGAGGGGCACTATAGGTCAAGGGAAGCTCCCAGCTCTGCAACTTAATTGGCCAGTAGGAAGGCACCGAGGCACAGGAGAACAAAGCCTGGCACTGGATGCTGCAAAGGGCCCAGGAACCCGACCACACAAACAGGCTTCGCCTTTGCCCATCTCTTCTCTTTTGATTGGAAAAAGAACTAAGGTACATAAACAGTAGAAACAGAAAATGCACTTTTTAAAAATACGTGATTTTCCACATAAGTATTTTTTAAATGTAAAAAATAGATGTTTGCTTTAATGATAAATGAGGAAAAAATGGTTGATTTGAAAACTGTTACAATGCTGAAGCCATTGCAAATATCCGACTACCTGCCTCAAACAGCAACAAACATTTCATATAAGATTATAATAAAATTCTTAGAGTTACATATAATACCACAATTTCATTACCATTAATGGTAGCCTAATGAATGCCAGGGGGCTTAATAATGATTTGTTGCTTAGTATGAAATGTTATGTATTTCCTACTTATGCATACTGTGAGAGTGCTGCTTTATTACTTTTTACTTCATTTCTTTTTAGTGACAGAAGTTGTTAAGTGAAAATCCATTACACTCTTATCTAAGGATTGATTCAACTTTTAATTTCTCCTGTGGGCTTATGGAATTTGTATTTTACTTAGGACATTCTGCTAAACGTAAAGCCTGGTAATCAGTTACAAACCAGTTTGTTTATATGTGTTTTTAAAATTCCTTTAGGTTAACAAAAAGAAATGTCTGTCATCAATGCACACCCAATTGATCCCAAGGCATTGGAGAAAACTGTAATAGTGACAATCTCGAATTTTTTTGAGAAATGTATTATAATATTACTGCTCACCCCAAATATGGCCTGGCCCAAGAGTCTAGAGTTCTGAATCATAATGTTAGGAAAAGAACACTAGAGAGGGGTAATCTTCACACAAGATGATATGGATACTTCCTAACAAATGCCTGAAGTCCTTTGTTCAGGGTAGAGTCTAAACTGTACAGTAACAGATCATTAAGTATGAAATGTTAGGCACATAGTTTATGTGCCTAAACTATCAACACAGTTTTGCCATTTTAATGGTAGCTTGTTTATGCCAGCAGCAAAGAAGCCCGGAAAGTGAGTGGCCATGAAATCATGAAAGACATTTTCCACAACTTGTTGAGAATTGAGTATTTTTCTTTGCAAGAAGTGGTCCAAAGCCTGGAAGAAGTGGCAGTCAGTTTGTGCAAGGTCTGGTGAATACGGTGGATGACAGAGTTTCCAAGTCCAGCCTCTAGAGTTTGAGCAGCATTATTTGTGCAACACGTGATGGAACGTTGTCTTGTAAGAGGATTGGCCTGTCTCTATTGACAAATCCTGGCTGCTTAATCATAAGCATCCTCATAATTTCATCCAATTGGTTGCAGTAGACATCTTCTGTAATTGACTGACCAGGTTTCATGAAGCTATAGTGGATAATACCAGCACTGGACCATCAGACACCATTAGCTTTTTTTGATGAATATTCGGTTCTGGACTGTGTTTCAGCACTTCATCTTTATTTAACCGGTGTGCTGAATGCTTGCAACTGTCAAAAAGAGTCCATTTTTCATCCCTCATAACAATACAGTCTAGAAATGGTTCACCTTTATGTAGTGACAGCAAAGAAAGACAAGCTTTGAGATGATTTCTCTTCTGACGCTTGTTTCATTCACTCGGTACCCACGTATCCAGCTTGTTTACCTTGTCAATTTGTTTCAAATGGTCCAATGTTGTTGGAATAGTAATGTCAAACCTTAGTGTTCATTCACACCTAGGTTGAGATAGAATCGCTTCCACTACAGCTTTCAGCTCATCATTATCCACCTTAGTCTCAGGTTGCCCACATGGCTCATGTTGAAGATTATTTTTCACCAGAATGGAATTTCTCAAACCATTGAGTACTGTTGTTCATTAGCCACATCCTTCCCAAACACTTTGTTGATATTTCAAAGCTGTTTGTGCATTGGTTCTGTGACGGAACTCATATTCGAAAACAACATGAATTTCACAAAAATTGCTCTACAAAATTTTTTTGAAAGATTCTTACAAGACAAACCATGTGTTTGAAAGACTGAGGATGTACCTTCACAGTAAAAATAAAACAAGAAGTGTCAAAGTGAAATGTCAGAGACATCAACTGTGAAACTTAGTACTTAAGGAAATCGGACATTCCATACTTAATAACCTATACAGGAGATACGTATTGCAGAGTATGCCATCAGTTGAAGGTTTGTGCTCTGGATTCAGACATATGTGAATTTGTTCCCATTTCCTCCACCACTTACTAGTTGCTTAACCTCAGATTAACAAATCTTTAAACTATTTAAGCCTTAATTTTCTCGTGTATATGCTAGGAGATGATGATAGTTAAAACAATAACTTCATTTTACTACGAGCTAAGTCATGCATTGTTTTCATTCCTCAGACCTTACAACAAAACTCATAAAATAAGTAACTTTATTTTCCTTTTTACATGAAAACATATTGGTAGTTCTTGATGCTATCATTATGAGGATTTAATGAGATAATTCATAAAAGTTGCTTGTAAAAGTGGCACATAGTAAATGCTTAATAAATGCCAGCTATTATCATTAAGATTTAAATTTTTAAAATAATGATTGTTCTATAATTTGATAAAGGAAGAAATGTTAACAGCATGAAAACATAATTCAATATTTTATTGGAAACATTTAGCAAATCTTCATTTAGCGCTTTAAATATAATCACATAATAAGATCTGACAGAGCTACCTAAATTGTTTATCCAAACAAGTCCTGTTATACAAAACAGTCAAAGGGCTTCTTTGTAGAAGGATTTGAAATATATAATAACTTGACAGTGAATATACTTAACTCCTCAAGATACTATGTCAATGACTGAAGCAGAAATATAATTTTCTTATATGAGACAATGTTTTTTAGATATAAAAGTAATGACCTTCAAAAACATATCCCTCCCTTAGGATAAAAATGCTACAGAGGCCAATGAGAAACCCTTGGGAAGATTGCTTGTTCTCACCCTTCCCAAGAATAAACAGAATGAATCGTTTCTAAAGAGATAATTCTAGCTTGCTCTCCGCCGAAAGGGTAGTGACTTGAGTTGGAGCTGATGTTATTAATAGATGAAAAGAAACTGGAAGGGAAATGTTTGGCAGGATCATCTGAACCAGTTGTGTGGTAAAACTCATGGAAAATAAGTGATAACTTCACATAACTCAGGAATAGATACTGGTTAATCCTTAAGAATATCTAAAACAACAAGAACATAGAATGTTCTGTCACCTATAATTAATCCCTGCAAAGGTATCTTTGGTAAGTGTGGCATGCAGGGTTCTACGTACGTTCATTAAATCACACTGCATTGCTCACATCTTGCACGTCCATGGTTCTTGGCCCTGGCAACACATTAGAATCAGCGAGGGGACTTCTAAAGGAAATCCAGCCCTGGGGCCCACCCAGACCTATTTAATAGAACCTTTCAATTCTCAGACTAAGGAACAAGTCCTAAGGAGGTGAATTTTTTAAAAATGAAATTCACACATACATACTCATAACAATGCTATCCTTTGATAGTACCCTATTCTTTTATATTTTCAATTTCTCTTTTTTGTTTGATCATTTCAATATTCTCTGCTGGTTCTGTTGGGTGAAGTTCTTGGATGTCCAATGCTACAGTTTGTTATGTCTGCAGACATCATGGTAAGTTTTTCATACTGATAACTTGCTGGAAAGGAAATGGCTCAAAATGTCACTAGTACGTTCTAGTTTTAAGATAAATAGTAATTTTCCCTATTCCTTTATTAAGAAAATTTTACATGATAACTATGTTTCCATACACTTCTGTTTGTAGTTATAAGTTGAAGAAATTGGAGATTTGTTTTTAAAAGATTTTCTTTTAACACGTTAACATCCTTTGAAGAGTTAAGCATTGTTACTGACCATTCAGAATTTAATGGAAACTAGCAAGATGCAGTGGCTCATGCATGATTGCTTGAGCTCAGGAATAAAAAAAAAAAAATTAGCCAAGCACTGATAGCGCACGCCTGTAACCACATTACTTGAACATAAGGCTTTAGAGATTTTTTTCTTGTTTTTAAAATCTTTTTCTTCACATCTACAGACTTCTGCTAAGACCTCCCCTGTCCTTCTCCACAAAAGATTGTGTTAAATTACTTTTGCCACAATGACTTCATATTAGGCTTATCGATGACTTCATATTAGGCTTATCAATGACTACACATCAGTCTTAATTCATTTTTTAAAGATTTGAATTTCTTAATCAATGATCAATGGTTGTGGTTCCTGTTAATTTATATCTTCATTGTGGCCCTTAACACATTTATAATATAATAAGTTGTCTTATCTGTCTCCAGGACAAGAGTTCTATACAGGATTATATCTCATTCATCTTTATATACCCAGCACTTAGCACAGTTCCTGATACAAAATGTGTTCGGTAAATTAACCCGCACTGCCTATTAGTCAATAAAGTTATGATGACTTTTCCATTACTAAGAATAGAAAAAGATGCTGTGCTCAACCGTGTTCAGAAAATTACAATGTGGAAAAAATTCACTTTCAAATAAAAATAGAAACAGTTCTAAGACTCACATTTATAAACTCACATTATCTGATCATTCTTTGTCAATTAGTCTTAGAATCTCAAATATTTGAGAGTTCTTTCTTCCTCCTAGAGCTGCCAATTTGTTCTTTTCTTGAAAATTCACATCTTATTCATTGCCCCAACGCAAAAGATAAATGTGCACATTTGAAAACAACCCTTAATATTTAAACTATACAAAATTATAACTGTTAGACTAATTAGACTAAAAGACCAACCACTTAAGAAAAACATGACAGAGCCATTAAAGCCTTAATAGAAAAAAATAGGAAAGGTCTAAAGGCTGACAGGAAAAAAAAACATTTTTGAATAAAGACAAAATTCAAAATAAATCAATGTAATTTTTAAAATTCTATCAGTTTTTACCAGCAGAGCCAGTTCAAAGGAAGATCTTTGTACTTAAAATAGGGGTGCCTAATATTTAACTGTAAGTTATTTATATTTTTGTGATGTAAACTTTTATCAGTCACCTCCCAAACTTAAGTAAGTTGACTTAGGTAGGGTTTTGTGTGTGTGTGTGTGTGTGTGTGTGTGTGTGTGTGTGTTTGGACACACATGAACAATCATCATCTCCCAAATCTGAGGCCGTGTAGGACAAAATAGGGACAGTAAATGTGAGACAGGAAGATAATTCACACATAGACCCAACTTCATGGTAATCAGAGCCACAGAGGACCAGAGAAAGGTTAGCAATCGACCTCATCCCAGAGAGAATGGAAAAGACACAGGGCTTTCTTCACTTACAGAATGAGGTTTGAGCCAATTGTATTTGATTCTCAGGTGACAGGCACTTTAATGAGCACTGGAATTACATGGACTTGAAAGTGAAAGAAGCCTTAAGAAAAACTTGTTCAGATTGCAATTTTAAAAGGAAAGTGCCAACGTAACAGTGCTCAGTGGAGAGCTTTGGAGCCTCGACCATTCATTTGTTTATGATGGAGCTGACCCAGAGCTATCTTTGTTGGGGCAGTGGGGAGAAGGAGGTAGCACCTCCTGTAAGACTCTGTCTGAATGAATGACTGCACCCAGGTGGACTCAGTCTTGGTTAGGTTCCTTCATTTTCATTAGAGGATTTTAACCATGTTTTGTTTGTTTGCGTTGGTTGCTTTTAATCAACAAAATCACTCTGTGTTCCAGGACCATGCCAGAGAATATGACCCATGTATTTTACTGTCTCCAACTCTCATCAAAATCAGAAGTTCAGGCTGGTCTGAAGATAGTGAGTTATGTCAGTTGATTGTTTAAAGTCAGTTACAGATCAAACTATTTGTTCTATTCTTTCCCCTTCTGTACTTGACTGCAGTTGACTAGTCTTAAAAAAAAAAAAGAAAAAGAAAAAAATCACAGGTTCAAAAAGGTTTAGTAATGTTCTCAGTTCTCAGAGGATAGCCTAAAAGATGTGTACTTTATAAATCTTTGTAATTTGTCTAGATTTTAACCCTGGACCAAACCAAAACATTATTCATTAAGCTGAATATTTGGACAGTGCTTTTTTGGTTTTTTGTTTTTGATAATCCCTCTACTCCTATAAAATTGCTTTTACTGAAATGAGCCTTGTTGTGATGCCGTTTGCTTACTTGCTTACTGGATTTATGGGTGAGATATATTGAGGAAATTGCCTCAGCCCAGCCCTTCATAAACCCTACGGGAGGTTTCCTCAGACCTTAAGTGCAAGGAAGAGCTTTGGCTCTCCTAATCAAATGACACATTCTTATTTTATAGACCACGTAAGTCTTATGAATACCTGGCCATGCTAATAAACTTAATTCAGCTGAAATTAATTTTTTATTTTTAATTTTTTTTAATCCCTTGACATAAATTTGAAATAACATTTATTAATAAAAACTCCATTGCTAAAGTGGAATGCTTTTAGTTAATTATACATATTCTCTATTTTCAGAGAAATGAGCTAAACTATGGCCTTTGTGGATTCTTGCCTCTTGACAGAATCAGGTCCCCTTAGAGGTCCCAAAGGGGCTAACAAGGAAGCATGGGACTACTTTGTATCAGTGTGTTCCAATTTTAATGTTATGTCACTTCAGCTCATCTCCTGTGAGCTGGCAGCCTTTGGCCAACGTGGGTCCTCATGGTCTTCTTGATCAGTGATGTCAAACCTGGAAATTTTTATCACCGCCATGTGCCTGCTCTATGTCTGGCATCCATCTCTGTCCTGTGCCATCGAACTTCAAACTATGCCATCAACCACATCAGCTGCCTCTACCCTGATCAATCTGGCAAACAGAAGAAATGGACTAAAAGGAAAACAAGATTTGCAAACCTACAAGGAAAAAAAATCAACACTAAATTCAGATTATATTTTAAATGTTTACTTTTTAAATTTTTTTAAGAGATGGGGTCTCACTGTATTACCCAGGCCAGATTTGAACTCCTGCATTCAAGTAATCCTCCCACCTGAGCCCCCTAAGTAGCTGGAACTACAGGCATGTGCCACTGGTCCTGGCTTAGATTATATTTTAACTAGATAACCTCTAGAAATCCAAATTGTATTATATTTGTATTTATGGATTTTATTTGTATGCAAAATATAAAAATGTCATTTAGAAATTTCAGATACACTGAATTCATTAGGAGATACATTCTAATAAACATGTTCTCTTTTCTCTGGATATTAACCTTTAGAAAAATTTATGCTGAAATAGACAATTCTCAATTGGCAGCACATAAAGCATGGTCCCTTAAAGATCATCTTTAAAAACTTATTTTGAAGCTATCCAGTACATACATGCACTTGCCATCAATGTATGAGGGGAAGGAAAATAAATTTTAATATAAGCTCAAGAGATACATTAATAGAAAAATAAATATTTCCAAAAACTCTTAAGTGAACCAAAGTATTTAAGAACTGTGTTATTTCAGATCACTGAAGCTTCTTCATGAAAGTAATCATTCAAGGGTTACTTTCTAAGTCATTCTAATGAGGCCAGCATTACCTTGATGCCAAAGCCAGACTAAGACACTATGAAAAAATTATAGACCAATAAACTTTATGAATATTGATGCAAAAATCCTTAAAATACTAGCAGACCAAATTCAATAGCATATTAAAAGGATTACTCACCATTACCAAGTCACATTTATTCCTAGAATGCAAAGATGGTTAAATATATGAAACAAATTAATGTAATATACCACATTAACAGAATGAAGGAGAGAAAATACGATTATCTCAACTGATATAGCAAAAGCACTTGACAAAATTCAACACCCTCTTGTGATAAAAAACACAAACTAGGAATAGAAGGAAACTACCTCAACATAATCAAAGGTTGTTTGTACTCAAATATAACATATTTAGATTAATAATCTATATCAAGGAAACCACTCATTTAAAATTCCCATGAGGAGTACTTACCTGCCAAAATTTTCTTCAGTTGCCGAAACCATATGTCACAGTGATCTTCACTTAAATTAATAAGATCAAGTGTAGAATCCTTCAGTTTATTTTGTTCCTTTTTCAAGCAGATGAAAAGTGTAATACCTAATAAAGTGCCACTTCTCTGCTGTTTCACAGAACAACGCCGCTTCAGTTTCACAGAGAATACATCTTTGAGTTCAATAAATTCTTCTTTACATAGCATGTCATACTTGGAATCACCTGAAAAGAAATTAAATTTTCCAATCAAAATGACTGTGTCCATATCTTAACTTATGAATAACAGTTAAAACTCAAAATCATTTGTAATTTTATGGATTATCCTTTATGTCAGTCCCTATTTGAGATGGGAAAGGAAAAAAAAAAATTGGGGCTATTTTCCCCAAGAATGGGGGGAGGTGGGAATAAAATAAATAGAAGAGAACCCCCACCACACAGGCCTAAAATATTCAGAATCTGAGAATATTCGATGTATGAAGAATTCCAAAAACAAAGCAACATTTCAGTAATAATAAATTAGTATCACACAGGGGCTCCTTGATACTTATAGGGAGAAAATTAAGTATTGGGGGAAAAAAAATAGAATTCATTAACAGAAGTGAGTTTATAATAAGTCATTGAAGGCACCTGAAAGGAAAGGAAATGTACATTTCTGGTGAAGTAACACACGTGCAAAAAGGAAGCACAAGTACGATTACTGTGAGTAGAAAACACGAACTCCTGCCAATCTAGAAAGAAATATCCCCCTGAATCTTACTATATTCCGAATTTTTTTAAAAAATTGTGGTGACATTTTTATC
This sequence comes from Avahi laniger, assembly GCA_963575035.1. NCBI lineage: Eukaryota > Metazoa > Chordata > Mammalia > Primates > Indriidae > Avahi > Avahi laniger. The sequence goes on from CAUYSK010020793.1 coordinate 22,032, forward strand.
AATTATCTTTAAACATAGGCCAAAAAATAATTGTTGTGGTAAAAGACCATTTCAGCTTTGACTCTCAAAGTACAAGTGTTTTAGACTTTAAAAAAAAAAAAAAGACTTCCAAAATTTCTGCTTCTGGCCAACATAAAATGACAGGGACTGGTTTCATCTTCTGCCCTAAACAACTACAAAAAGCACATAAGGTATATGAAACAGCTGTTTTCAGGCATTGGACATCAGGTAGCCTAGGACAGTGATCCCTAAGAGAGAGGAAGCCAACAAAGTGAACCATATGATTGCCCCAACCTACTGCCTAGAGAGAGTTTCCAGGCCACAGTGCAGGCAGGAGAACCCTGGTATTATCCCCGAGTTGGGGAGGAACTGGAATCCAGGAAGGCCAAGGTGACCAGAGTTCACCGTGCATTTACTGAAGACTAGAAGGCTACTCAGAGAGTAAACTCTGCAGATTTGCAGAGGTCCCCCCTTAATTCTTCAGCTGAGCATTGATCAGCATATGTGTGAGGCCAGGATAAAAACTACTCCGAGGATTAACTCAACAATGCTCAGAGATCATCCAGATGCTCCTACCAGCCAAAGTAGAAAAACATTAAAATTCGTGGGACATTACGAGAGTGTTTAGAAGACTATTGTCTCATTAATGAGCTGCCTGAAGGCTGCTATGAGCACATCTAACAAAGCTTAAGAGCAAACCCCTCAAAAAAAAAATTGCACTGTTTCCAAGTAATTTAACTATATTCTAGAACAAAGATCAAAAATATTTACAGGAGGCCAGATGCAGCAGCTCACACCTATAATCCTAGCACTTTGAGAGGCCAAGGTGGGAGAATTGCTTGAGGTCAGTAGTTTGAGATCAGACAAGTGAGACCCCATCTCTACAAAACAATAGAAAAATTAGCGGGGCATAGTGGCACATTCCTTCAGTCCCAGCTACTTGGGCAGCTGAGGCAGGAGAATCACTTGAGCCAAGGAGTTTGAGATTGCAGTGAGCTATGATGACGCCACTGCACTCTAGCCTGCGCAACAGAGCAAGACTTTCTCAAAACAAAAAAAAAAAAAAAAAAGAAAAAAGAAAAAAAATTTACGGGAATACAAAAATATCCAGCAACTCTACATGATAAGATTCACAGTATCTCTCATCCAATCCAAAGGTACTAGGTATGCAAAGAAGCAGAAAAATATATCCTAAGAGGGAAGAAGAAAGGAAAGAAAACAAAGAATATATACTTACTTATTACCATTGATCTGTACACTTAAAAATGGTAAAGATGGTGAATTATATGTTATATATGTATACTTTGCCTCAATAAAAAGTCTCATTAAAAAAATATATGGCACATGAGAGGAGAAAAAAATCCACAGAAAGAGATGCAGAAATGACCTGAGTGCTAAAAACAACAGAAAGCAGAGATCTCTCTTGGCCTTTTAGCCCTGGAATTATGCACAGTGGTCATTTCAGATTGGAGCAAGGACTTTCAGGTGCTTTAAGATGTTGCTTGCCTGCCTTCTCAGGAAGATTTTTGGTTTTTTGGCCCAATCGTTCTGCAAACTATAGCCTGATTGCTCACAAAATAAATGGACCACTAAAAAAGAAAGGAGAAAAAAAAGTCCTTTTCTCAGTGATTATGGTAGTGGGATGGAGTGAACCCAAACTCCATTTTTCAGGACTGTCATTTCTCCGGATCTTTCTGGAGTCCACTTCTAGAGTCAACCAGTGACCTAACAATCAACAGTCTCAAAGTATCAATTCAACAGGTTTTTTTTTTCCTTTGAGTATCAAAACATTTCATATGTCTTAGAAAACCAAACATTCATCACCATTACTATAACCACCGCTTAAACTAATCAATAGAGTGACAGCATTTGAGCCAAGTGCTCTGTACACCTTTATAAGAGAATGATTCGCCCTATCCCTTTTCTGTAACTAATAATTGATTAACCTATGTTAGTAAGATTTACTTTTCTCCAGTATAGTAGTTTCCAGACTCTTCAGTTTCATAGCCTATTTCGCACTTGTAAAGATTGAGGGCCCCAAAGAACTTTGGTTTATGTAGGTTATATCTATCTACATTCATTGTATTAGAAATTAAAACCAACACTTTTTAAAGCACAAGAATTCAAAGTAGATAATGCGGCAAGGGTGTCGCCACGTATCCCATAGCCTCTGGAAAACTCCACTGTATGTTTGGGAGAGAATGAGAGTGAAATACATTCTCAGTATAATAATATTATGAAAACAGTCTTGACCTCACTAAGCCTCTGAAAAGGTCCCTGGATCACACTTTGAAAATGCTACTTTAACATATTGATATTGTTTGGTTCCCTTTGATTATATCTGAAGTTATGCCCTTTTACCAATTCAACATTTCAATTAACTAAAATTGTTGTTTCCATTTTAATGCTTAAATTTGTCACCAACTAACCAGTTAGAGTCCCTCCAATCTGGCTCCTTTGTTCCAGTCTATAGATGTCTTTGAAAATAGCCTTTCTTGCTTATAACAATGTAGTGTTTCAAGCTCATCAGCGTTCTTCAAGGAGTCCTGGTTCCTTTTGAGGAAGAATATATAAAAACTAAAATCTGGCCACTATGGTTTTATATACAAAGGAAGCCAAACTCATTCTCAGTAAATCATCAGTAATATATTTGTAACTGTTGAGCAGGTAAGCATATGGCCAGAGTCTCCAGAACACTTGGGAGAGACCAAAGGAGATCTTACACTCTTCTTCAGCCCTCAAGAGTGGAAGGAGGCAGACTTACCAAGGAAAAATCCTCACCCTATGGTGTGTAATGGACTAGAGGGTAAACAGTGTCCTGTGAAGTTTAAGAACTTGTGTCTTCCACATGGGGGTGCTGCTGGGTGTCCGCTTCATATTGCTGAATGCATAGGGATAAATTGTATCACTCACTCATCTAGAGAAACTTGTAGTTTTGGTTACATCTGTGGGTGTTTTTCCAAAAATCAGTTAGTCAAACAATCAGTAAAGTTTAACATCTTTTCATTCATTTATTTTTCATTCATATTTTTAAAGAGAAGGGGCCTTACTATGTTTTCCCAGGCTAGAGTGTAGTGCAGTATAGTGTGGTGTAGTGGCTATTCACAGGTGGAATCATGGTGCACCACCATCCCTGATCTCCTGGGCTCAAGGGATCCTCCTGCCTCAGCCGCTGCAGCAGCTAGGCCTACAGCCATGCACCACTGCTCCTGGCTCATCTGTACTTTTTCTTTTTTTTAAGAGTTACCTCTATACATGCTTTTCCCTATTTCTATATTGGTTGCTTTTCTATTTTTTATTAATTTTTAGTCCTTCAAATAATCTTGAAATTAGTCCCTTATTACATATATTGCAAATAACTTCTTCTAGGCTAATATTATAATATTGGTTATCACCTTGTGTCACATAAGTTTAGGTTTTTTTATGTAACCAAATACACAACAAATAAGAGCACCAAGGAAGGGGGGGAGGCGGAAGGAGAAAAAACAGCCACTGAGGAAAAGAAAAAAACAGAAGGGGTGAAAAAAATTCTTTTCACTCTTCATTTGAATTCCTCTACTACAGTCTGAAGTCTCTAATATATGTGTGCTTTTCTTTGGTTAACAATGAATATTTCAATTTAAAATGTCTTATAAGTTGTAAATTTGAAGATATTAAGGCAACAGTCAACAATGTACTTAGTAGTAAACCAGAAAAATCACCAGAAACAGTGCAAGAATACCTGTTATCATTCTTACTGTTCCCAATTATTCTAGACATTCCAGTCAACACCATACATAAGGAAAATGAAATAAAAGACAGCAATTGACGGAGGTAAGAGAAAAGAGGAAGCTGAAACTATAACTATTTATAGATGATCTCACAATTTGTTTATAAAATCCAAAATAAACTTACAATCATTCAACCTAAAAAAATATGTAGTAAGGAAGCTGGTTACAAATATGTCTATACCCAAGAAGATATAATGGGGATAAAGAGACCCCATACCAATTAGCATATTATACCTAGGAATAAACTTAGCAAAATGATGCTGGACTTGTATGGGGAAAAATCCATCAAAACTTACTGAGACAAAGAATTGAATAAATGGAGATATACCAAGTTCCAAAATTACATACTTTCCATCCTAGTATTCTTATTATTAAAAACCACTTATAACTTCAATCGAAATGTCAATGCTATTTTCTTTGATGTAAGGGAGGGGCGAAGAACCTGATCAAATGATTTTCAAATTCTCTTGGAATAACAAATATATTAACTGAGAAAATGTTTTAAAAGTAATGAAAGCAAGTATATGCCCTATGAAATATATTTAGTAAAGCTATCATAATTAAAACAACTAGGAATAGAGAAATGAATGGACCAGAGAAAACGTCTGTAGACATTTAAAAATTCACTAATGTGATAATGGTGGGATCCCATGGGAAATATTAATAGTCAGCAAAAGATTTAGAACTGTCTAATCTTTTGAAAAGAAGAAAATAGAGCCCTATTTCATAATATACATCAATATTTCTAGATTAGAAAATTATAAAATCATAAGTTAGAAAAGCCGTAGGCATGAGAGTAGAGGCAGACACACAGACATCAAAATACTGAACGTAAAAATTATTTAATGTCTATAAAGTCCTAAAGACTCATAAAGAGAAGTCATAAGCAAAGGTCAAATGGAGAGAAATATTTGCAGCATATGACAGTTATATAATCTATTTAATCAAAATAAGAAACACTTTAATGAAAAAGTACATAAAAGACCCAAGCAGGCATTTCACAAAAGAAATGCAAATTGACCAATGAACATACGAAAAAGTTCAACCTAATTAGTAATCAAAGAAATGCAAATTAAAACAACAAGATACCATTTTTTGCCTTTTAGATTGGCATGAGATCAAAACTAATGCTCGATGATGGTACAACCAAAGGGAAGCATTCCCAGTGCTGGTGGGAATGCAAAAATGGTAACTGCTGGAGAACAAGTCAGGAATACATATCAAAAGATTTCTAAATGTTAATTGCAATAATATTTATAATGACAAAAATATTTGAAGCAATATTCATGTTCTGCAGTAGAGGGATAGTTGAATAAATTGTAGTCATCTTTTGCAGCTCACGAATGAGTGAGATCTCTGTTCTGGTCTGGAAAGACATTCATGCTAAGAGATATGAATAAATGGAATAAGAACAAGTTACAAAGTAATCTGAGGAATTTGATTCACTTTTATTAAAAGGAAAATTTAAAAGAATCCCCAGCAGGGAACACAGCAAACTTAACGTTGGTTTAAACGTTAAACCAACCATTTAAAGAGATATGAGATAGGAAATATGAGATGAATTTTTTCTTATAAACCTCCATAATTTTCCTTTCCTATGATCAGAATTACATGTTATAATTTTTTAAAATATAGAAAAATGCGTTAAAATATGCATGGTTTTAATCCAGCAATTTATGTCCAGAAATTTACTCTAAGAGAATAAATAATATGCATAATTTAGCTAAAAGAATGCTTACCCAAGCATTATTTTAGTGAAACTTGGAAACAACCTAAATATGCAATAATAGAGTATTGGTTACATAAAGTATATTCATATAATGGAAAGTGCTATTCAGCTATCAAAATGTAAAACTGACTAGCAAAGTGTCCAAAATAGTATATCACATTCCCATTAGTTTTGTATATATTTATCAAGTACATATGTGTGATATTTCATATGCATACCACGTAACCACTATCGCATTAAAGATATAGAATTTTTCCATTATACCAGAAATTTCCCTCATGCCACTTTCCAGGTAATCCCTCACAATCACTATGATTTTGATTATCACCATAGCTTGCTGTCTTTTCTAAAACTTCATGTAAATGTAACCATAAAGTATGTGCTTTTTTTGTGTCTGCTTTATTTTACTCAACTTCAACGTTTTTAGATTTACCCATATTGTTCTCAGATATTTAATTGGATTAATGGGAGTCAAGAAGTTATCTATATTAATAAGATTAATAATGAAGGATAGTGTTATTTTTTAAAAACTACTGTATGCCTCTCCTTGGAGGATTTATTGGTCCCACTTTCCCCAGTCTTCAGCCATTTGCTTTTTTTCCCCGAATATTTTTTAAATTACAGCTTTATTTTTTTCCCTGTTTTATTATGGTATAATTGACAAATAAAATTGTATATATTTATGGTGCACAACATGATGTTTTGATATATGCATACAATGTGAAATCATTAAATCAAGCTAATTAACACATCCATTACCTCACATACTTTTTTTGTGGTAAGAGCATTTAAGATCTAATCTCAGTAATTTTCATGTATACACTATTATATAGTCACCATGCTATACAATAGATCCAGAACTTATTCCTGTTAAACTGAAACTTCGTACCCTGTAACCACCTTTCCCGTCTCCCAACCCCTGGCAACTGCCGTTTCTACTGTCTGCTTTTATGAGTTCCACTCTTTCTAAATTCCACATACAAATGGGATCATCTGTTTTTAAGTCCAATCAAATTTAAAACGGTCAGTGAATCATAGTTCTGCCTGTAGTCCTTAGGAAAGCAGCAAGACGGCAAATGTGTAAATTAACTGAGTAGTACTTCATCAGAAACTGAAGTGGTTTTCAAGGAGATGGGACATTAGATTGTAGCAACCAAGAACACCCAGAAGCGAAAAGTCTGAAAATCCCTGTGACAATCTGAACAGTATTTCCTGCTTTCCCTGCTCAGGCTTCCCACATCTCTTCTCCTGCATTTGCTCACAAACTAAAATCTGAGGTTTTCACATGAATGGTCTTTTGCCAATGTGACAAGAAACTAAGAAGAGCTAGACTTAGAATACTTAGTTTTTATTTGAAATAAAACTAAGGATAATTGGTTTGTGAATAAAAACAATTCTCACAAATTTCTAACAATAAGGAAACATTCTACAGCACTGTCTTTCTCAGGAGAAATACATGGTAAATCTCTCAAGTGCCAATATCCTTCGTAAAAATTCTGATTTATTACTCCTTTTGGCAATGTTAATCATTTATGTCACGAGTAAATCTGTCCGGTTCTAATCACAGCATTCACTTGATTTTGAATATAACTAATTCCTAACATATGTGAAGATGTTAGGAATGTAAGTATAATATGAGTTTTAAGGAAAATTGTTTTCTCACTCTGGATGAGGTCTTCAGGAATAAAACTTGTTAGAATTCTGTGAAGTTAAAATGTTTGTATTTAAAGGTTTGGAACCATCTAAAATGTTGTTTAATCAGTCACCAGATTAGGTGGTGCTTCCCTATGTCTTTGTTTTGTTTTTGAAGTTGTTAAGATATGAACAGTAGACTAACTAGCTCTGTGGGGCAGCAGGACACTGGTTTCCTGGACTTGCAAAAGAGCTGAGGTCCTCAGGTTTCCAGGTGGAAAGCCCTGGGGCTAACCTCTGTGAAGGTTGATGGGTCTGGAGATCATCTGATAAGATAAGCTGAAAATCTAAGAAGGATTGCTTCTCCTCAACTCCCATCTCCCTACTTCAAAACACTCTTTGCAGTCGTAGAATATACAAATATTTGTGAGAAATAAATATGATTAAAAAGAATAAACTATTTTGAGATTAGACTATTGTTTTGGGTCAATAAACTACCTATCTACACCCCTTTGTGATATTACCTTAATGACTCAGACTCATTTGAATTAATCAAAAAAATGTGAATCAAAAAATATTTATATTTATAAAATATTTATAAATTTGTAAGTGCTGAAAAAATCAGGTCTTATATCTCTGCTTAAATTTTCATCTACAAGATAGCTGCTCTGATTCCCATGCTAGCCACCTCTCATATAGTACAAGTTTGTGCCACAAATAAAAGCAATCGTTTCCATAATTATATGCAAAAAGCCGTATTTCCATATACAAATCTAACACATACAGACAATATATTGAAAGAGGAGTTAAAAAAAAAAAAAAAACCACCGACACCACATTCTTTGGGGCATGTATTTTAAAATATAACTTTAATTTTACCTTAATGTTAAAACATTACTGGTAAAAATATGAAGTAAAATTTTATTCATAAATTGATATTTGATATCAGTACATAAAAATATAGAAATCTATAGACACTGTTTTGCAGGTTATAAACATTAGATCCCTATGAATAATATGTAATTTTGCTTTGTGGCATGTGGTTTATTATTCGAAGTCTATGGGTTCATTAGTATCATACTGGTTATAGCTAGTTGTTTCAGAACATTAACTGTCCTCTCACATTACTTACAGAGATACTGGGGACCATCTGTTCTTGCAAGGGATTTGAGTATACGTCTATTGGATATCATGCTATTTATTTAATTCAGCACCCACTTCCTATTGTTGTATTTTCTTGGGGGAAAAAGTCAATTTAATTACAGGGAATAAAGATAACCTCTCCTGGCAGGTTACCCTGTCACCATGAGAGCAAAGCAGGACCTGCTTGAAGTAGGTTACGGTGGTCAACAAGAAGAGAAAAACCAATAACACTTAAGAATATTTAGCAAAGGTTTAACAAAAATAGAACAGGGAATGGCACTTTTAAAAATATTACTGTAAGCCTAGGGCTTGTCTAAATCAATCTTGGCACATCTGTCTGATGCAGACCGTAAACAGGATTAGAGCTGGATTTATCTGCTTGGCGCTAATTGTGCTCACAGTTTCTGCACATGTCCACTTTTTAAAATACTGCCTGAAAAACAGGCCTGCCTGGTAGATGGCTCCCAAAACATAGTGTGTACACACACTTACGGTATATTAGATGGTTAAGCAATGTGATGTCTAACAATTTTTTTTTGGCTCTTCAGAATTAGTTATCTAATCCCCTAATTAAAAATACAAAATTCTGTTTGAATACACCACATACTGAGATAAATCTGTGAAGCAAGGGACCAATAAATTTGAATACACTTTAATTGTAAGAAGAAAACACAATTTAATTGTTAATAATCAGGTTAAACTAGGGTTTAAACAAAGAGGGCTGCTCCTGTAGTTAACTGGGAACCCATCACAATGTATTACTATCCTCAAGAATCGTGACATAACATTTGCTAGCAGAAAAGCTTAAGTTCCTAAATATATGCATGTATCAAGAATGACAATGAAGAAACTGCCTTCCCAGTAAAAGAATTAGAAAATCTTCAACTTACCATTTTCAGAAAGAGACAGAGAAATTGCCGATCCAATACCCAAATGTCATGATTATCATGTAAAAAATTAATATTGAATTTCTGTAATTTTTTTCATTTAGCTATTTATGTCATGTATAAACAGCTCAGGTACTTAAGAATTTGAGCACTTGAAGACATGCAGGTATTTTTGCATGAAGTGCAAAACAAACCAATGAAGCACTCAAGAAAATTTAAATGTTATTCTTTGGTTTGAATTTTAAAACATAAATATGATAATTCTTTATGCGAAACATTTAATACCTATGATGTACACAGTGATGTTAACAATTTTAAATTACACAATCTATGTTTAATCATAAATACCACATAAAATTAATATTTTTAAAAACAGTATAACAGAAAAGTTTAAGCAGTTTGAATTCTAATCATAGGCAATCTTCTGTTCTAAATCATTTTTCTTAGTATATACCTTATTCATATTCCAAATAACTTGGCTAGTTCTTAGAAGTCATTTTTTTCCTAAATCTTTACCATTAATAAAAGGTATGTCTATACCTATAGTGTTGTTTTATACAGACAAATACTCAGGAGAAATTGGTAAATTAAGTAAGTGACTTAAATGCTTCAGATAAACCAAAACACCTTCATCAGCAGTTCTCAATGTGTAGTTGCTCAGGTTGTACAAGGTCAAAACAATTTTTATAATACTAAAGATATTATTTACCTTTTCACCACGTTGACATTTGTACTGATAATGCAAAAGCAATAGTGGGCAAAACTCCTGGTGTCAGTATGAATCAAGGCAGTGTCATCAAATTTTACTAATAATCACTGCATTCTTCACTACTTCAAACTCTCAGTTTAAAAAAAAAAAAAAGCTAGTTTCACTCAACTGTCCTTGATGAAGCAGTAACACTATTTTTTAAAATTTCTACTCTTCGGGACATTTCTTTTTAATATAATGGGTAATAACATGGAAAGTATGCATAAAGCAATTCTGCTACAAACTGTAGTGGTAGTTCTCTCCAGGAGAGGCATTTACACCATTTGAGTTACAGATGAACTAGCTGTTTTTCATAGAACACCATTTTTTACTTGAAAGATCAACTAACAATATAGACTACAGTATTTAGGCATGAATATTTGGCAGATATTTTCTGGAAAATGAGCAAAGTGAGCCAGTCACTCAAGAAAAGCAACCGAGAGCATCATCAATGATAAAATTCAAGGTTTCAAGTAAAATTAGAATTTTGTAAAACTTGTAAGTGCCACAGTGAACTTGACAGCTTCCTGGTCTTCAAGAATTTTCTGTGAGATTGGCAGTAATATTACTATCTGACTATTTAAAATATTATATAATGAAACATGTCAACATTTAGAAGTTCTGTATAAATCAGTAAGCCAAATTTTCCAAATGGCCAATGCAGGATGTCATAAAATCATGCATGAGTAAAATACTGATTCAAAGTCCAAGACAGACCAGTATATTTTCAAATAGCACACTACAAAAAAAATTGGTATGTTTTCAGATTCCACATTATAACTAGCCTTTAAGAAATCAGCCCCTGACAAGTTTTGTTGTCAAAGTTTAATATCTACAATTATCTGAAAACATTAAAAGACTTTGCCAACTACACACACATATGAAACTGGATTTTCCTTATACTTCAACCAAAACAACATATTCACAATATACTGAATGCAGGAGCAATCTGAGAATTCAGAGATTTGCAAAAATATAAAATAATGAGAAGAATGGAATTTTTGATTTTAGAAAATAATTATTTTTAATAAAAATGTTATTTATGATAACATGCCTTGGACTTGTTACTATTTTTAATTAGTAAATATTTTAAATATCTGTTTAATTTCTAATAAATATCAATGAGTGTAACTTAAATAAAAGCTCTTTGTGATTTTCAATAATTTAAGAGTATAAAGGGGTCCCAAGACCAAAAATCTTGAGGACTCCTGGAATATAGTGTTGCAAAGACAGGCATAACCATAAGAAAATGCAGTAGAAAGATGGCATTATGCATTATATTTGTCATCACTTTGTATCAAATCACTGTAAGATTTTGTTATTAAATTATTACTTTTAGACTATCCTTACAAGTCCCTATTACATTTGAAACATAATGAAATAAAAAGGCAACTCAGTGCGGTGGCTCACGCCTGTAATCCTAGCACTCTGGGAAGCCCAGGCAGGCGGATTGTTTGAGCTCAGGAGTTCGAGACCAGCCTGAGCAAGAGTGAGACTCCGTCTCTACCAAAAATAGAAAGAAATTAATTGGACAGCTAAAAATATATAGAAAAAATTAGCCGGGCTTGGGGGCGCATGCCTGTAGTCCCAGCTACTCCAGAGGCTGAGGCAGAAGGATTGTTTGAGCCCAGGAGTTTGAGGTTGCTGTGAGCTAGGCTGACACCATGGTACTCACTCTAGCCAGGGCAACAGAGTGAGACTCTGTCTCAAAAAAAAAAAAAAAAAGCAACTCAGAGTATTTCATATTTTATACCATGACTTTATTGGGTTTTGTCATTTTCGCTTCAGGAAGAGCACTAATGTGCTACTTTTGTTTAGACCATTTATTCCTTGACTTTACTATCTACTTATGGTCCTTTCATATGTCCACTGCCATCTCAATCCCTCAGGAAAAATATCTCTATATGAAGCAGGGGGTCTTTGATAATGGCACCCACAGAAAATATGACCTTAATGGACTCATCTTCATCTCAAAATCTAGCATTTCTTTGGCATTATCAGTTCAGATATGTCTATCGGCTCATATATAAAGTTCATATATATCATACCAGATGATCTTTGTACAGATTCCTCACAAGCCTCAAAGCATGGTAATTGGTCCTTCTTTCTCTAGCTTCTCAGCAATTCACTTTGGCAGTATCCTCACCATTATGCTCATCTCTAATCTCTGTATCCCAGCACTTGGCTCCATGCTTCAAACACAGGCTAGGCTTCCAATAAAGTTAGTTACTGACTGTATTTACTATCATTCAGATGATACCTAACCACACTATGTGCATTTCTATCTCTGAATCTTTGCTCCTTCATTTCCCAGCAAATAGAAAGACTGGAGAATGGACTCCCATCTTCTCAAATATTAACCAACTGTCAAAGCACAAAGAGCCACTCTTCCAAGAAACCACCTTTCTCAGTCTGTTTGAACTCTTAAGGCCCATTACTACTTGGTTGGCATTTAGTCACATATCAGAAGTTTCTAACTTACCAGAAGGTAAGGGCACAAAGCTCTTTGAAAGCTTTGTAATAAGTTGCTATATAATTTTTCCATACTAATTAAATGGTGATTTGAAAATGGTGGTGGTGAGGAAGGGGAAGAGAAAGAATGAGACCATAGTAGTTTAGGGTAAGCCCAAAAGTTTACCTCTTGTTTAATAAACAAGAACACCTACTACATTCCAGGTACTTCAGTGGGAATCTTAAAATGCTAAAATTAATGTAACTGAACCTCCAGGGCAACTGTTTCTATGGGAACAAAGAATAAAAAGTTCTTAATATTTTGTGGCCTGGAACTTGCTGGACTATGGAAATAGGACTAGATCTAAGTCACAATGATGCCTTCTGTTGCCACGGTCTAAGGATAATGTCTGAGCATGGGCTTCCTTCTTAGGAAAGGTCCTTCTGTCTTACAGTACAAAAAAACTCACTGATTCTCTTTTCTTCTCAGGAGCTCAAGGGTGGTCTTGCCCACTTTGCTCTCACCATTACTGTCAACCAATGCAGCAGCTCTGCAGGTCAGATCCCCCACCACCTCCCAGGAGTCACAACGAGCACATCACACAGTTCTCCAGGTTATCCAAAGAGTTTTGCTACTTAGAGATACTAAAAGGCTCACTTTTATACCACTCCCATTCAGTTCTCCCCTCAAGACTCTCATCATTTGATCCTAAGAAGACAAGAGAATATTCAGAATAACCATTCTGAATCTAGGGTCAGTGAGCTCAGCACAGGTAAATCTGTGTGGTTGAAAGGGAGCAGAACAATTACAGGAGAGATTAAAGCAGTATTCATTTTTACTTGATGAAGACTAGACCAGAAAGAAGTTCATCTGAAGAGCCATAGTCACTAGGAACAGAATGCCACAATCCTGACCATCCAGGAAAAGTCTGAAAGAGAAGTCTCCTCATCAGCCTCTAGGACACCTGAACTTATCAGTCTACCTTCCTGATACCAGAGACACCACCACTGTGCTCAAGGGATCACTGCTGGGGGGGGGCCACAGGGGGGAGAGGGAGGATTAAAAAGAAATTGTCAGAAGCTACATATACCAAACGTCCAAAAGGAAACTTCGAACAAATACATATAATGCAAGTTGCTCTCAAAAGTATCTGTAAATCTTTATTTATTCATTTGATGAGTATTTTTAGGCCTAGACTTACTGGAGACAAAGGCAAAATGATAAGCAATTTTAATATAGCTTATCATAGTTTTATTTAAAGAATCCAACTTAATAACATTCAAGACAAAGTTCATGTTTATTTTTAATATGCTAGGCAAATGGGAGATAGAAGCTTTTATTTCTTTTCCATCATTAAAAGCATACAGTTGACAGATATGTTTGGTTTTTGTTTTGTTTTTGGTATTGAAAAAAAGCTAGTTAAGTAAATCCAGTAAGAAGTGATTCGATAAGAAACAAAAATTGCAAGGAAGTTACCTATAAAATGTAGTCAAATTTCCTAACTCTCTAAATTATTTTCAAATGGACTTTGGTAAAAATGTAAGGAAACAAAATCTAAGTCTTAATAAAATAAATTTTTACATCTTAATAAAAACATGTCTTAATAAACACACACTTCATAAATTATACTAGTCAGCTGATATAACTTAGGATCCTTAGTCACAAAAAATATGATACCCTACCCATGTATTTGAAGTGAAACAAAATTTTAAAAGCCATTTTGGCATAGAAATTAGAGGAAGTCAAATATTTCTTGAAAAAGCCTTAAACTGATTCAAAGGGTATCATATTAAAATAAGCTCAATGTTTTTAGCTTGGCATTCTACATATATGGTATTTATACAAGTATGTTCCCAATTTAAAATGGTTTTAAAATAATAGTTTCTTCTCCATGCCTCTCATCATAATTTTTACCACATAGTACTGAAAGAGGCCAAAATTAAAGGTGAAGGTGAGAAAATATTACCTGATAATGTGAAAATTTTAGAGAAAACAAACATTCAGGATCAAGTTTTTTTCCATATTTAGCTACACTATGCAGCATGCAGTAATCAATGTAAAATAGCTTATAGGATTACAGCAAGCCATCTTCTCTGTGCTGTAATACTACTGTCAGGTTTTTTTTAGAAAGATAAATTTGATATCAATACGATGTGACACAACTGCATCAAACCTTAATTTCACTCACAGTAAGAAGTCACAGGATTAAATAACACTGTGCAGTCTTTTAGAAAAGTTTATTGCTTCCAGATGGATTCAAGTTTCCTTTCAGCCCTGATTACATCTAATATGCACAGGGTGCCAACATTATAAAGGACAGAGTCAAAAATATCATTTATATAGATAGCAAGAGGTGGGGTGGAGGAACTTTGGCTTCTAAATAGGTTCTGCTAATCAGGTCTTGACTATTTAAGAAACTATAATAAACATTTAATAAAACAAACAAACACACATCATACTATGTAAATGTCTCAAATATGGCTGTTATACAGAAAAACACAAATCTACAGTAAAGTAGCCATAAAATGACTCCTAGCTCAAGCTGCATGCTCTTTGCCCCCATGTTGGGTTGTGCCATGTGTCACACCACATGGGGCTTGCCACCAAGATGTCCACCTGTGCCTCTGTGGCAGAAGAGGCATTCATTTTTATCTCATTTAATAGGAGTGCTGTTGAATATAAGCCATTGCAATCAGAGATAAATAAAGACCTTCAAAAATACTATTTAAAGGCATGTTTGCTAACTGTAAGGCTGGAAGCAAACCACCACTTGTATTTAAAAGAGCATTTTCTAAAGCAATTGAAGTTTCACTACCATAATAAATAAAAGCCTTTGCATGAACACCAAACACAAAATTCTCTTCACAACGTGAATTAACAAAATAAAATCACATCTGCTCTATCTAGTCTTGGACAGAAAAACAATAAAAATTCATGACTGAAGGATTTCAGTCAGTAGATCATGTGCCAATTTTTTTAAAACACAGTAAAACTATAATACTTTTATTTTTCTCATTTCCTAAAATTTGTAAATGTTCTGACAAAATTATACAAATTAATTACAAAGTTGATTGAATATAAATGTTAAACAATTTATTATGTATCCTTAAAATAGATAAGCAATTTAAACATAATTATGGTCCCAAGCTCAAGAGAAAAAATGATTAATTTTTGGAAGTACACAAATTCTTAAAGGAGAGCCATTTAAGGAAGTGGTACTGCAATAATTCCTACTCATGTCTAACTTGCTCTTGCAGATGCTCAACCAAAACTAAGACAAATATCATTATAATACATTATTACTCATAGTTTAGAGAGAAATAAGTTCCTTTAAGTAAGAAATATAAATGAATGTTAAAATTTCAGGTGCCCTTTACAAAAGTTTTTCACTATCCCTTATTTTCAATTAATTCTAAGTGATACATAGAATGGTTATGACAATTAAAAATTTTAATTTTAAGTAAATTAAAACAATGATAGTATCTTTGACCAACAGTTTGAAAATGCTTAAAGACTCAGGGTAATCAGAAAAGGATCAAATTACACTAGAATGAGATTTAAAGTTACATGCCAAATCAATAACAGATCAATGAAACACAGTCCAACTGGTAAGGCTACCAGGAACTAAAATAGATAATGGGTTTGTGTCAGCAGATGACTCATCCCTTAAGTATTTCTGATATTCCTAATACTAAGTGTTTAACTATTGATAATCAAATAGTACTTTGTTTCCAATAGTGGTTAACTATTCTTAAACTGGCCGCTGTCTTCTAAATAACACATATTTGAGTGAAAAATGATTTGTGCTTCATTCCTTCTTTCAACAATTGTTAACTGGACACCACTTTCCACATGCCAGACTTGTTCTACAAAGAGAAGCCTTTTAGATTGTGATCTTCTCTGACTACCCAGTAAATAATGGTTGAACAAAGGTTAGAAAAAAATATGGGATCAAGCCATGTAGGTACAGGTCCAGAATCTCTCATCTGCAATTCCAAAATCCCCGAAGCTCTGGAAACTAAGTTTTTTCTTAAATCATTTGGCAGCAAAACCTGAGCTGACCTCATTCTTCAGTCAAACTGGGCCAAAACTGACAAGGAGGTTTTTAAGTCTTTACTTAAGCCTCTTAGTATGAGTATTCTTAATGTACCATTCAAACATATTAATGTTTGATTATGAGATGCTACTACAGGCCAGTTGTGGGTATTATATCATATATACCCCATATGAGCTTAGTGCAGTGTGTAATACCAAAATGGTGCCAGTAATGCTACTCAATCTAGGATATATTTCAAATGAAGAGGAAACAGGGTTTGTTCATGGATTGGATACGGAGTGAGAGAGAAAGAGTGGAATCTAGAAGGTCTCTAAGTGTTTTTTGGCTTGGACAATCAGAAGAATGAAATCTCCACTGACTGAGATGAGAAATTCCATAGGAGGTGCATAAATTGGAGGGTTCTGGGGGAATGTGGAGTTTGTTGTGAAACGTAAGTTTGAGAAGTTTATTAGACTTCTAAGTTAATATTTAAGTAGGCCTTGAGATTTATAAATCTGGAATTCGGAGGGGAGGTCTGGTCTAGAGATATAAATTTGAAAGTCACCAGCATGTTGACGGCATTTAGACATTTAATGTCAGAGACTAGAGGAGGTCCAAAAAGAGACAGCAAGAGTTCAGAGGACAGGCTCGGGAAAGTGAGAATAGCCAATAACGGAGACCAGAAAGGAAAAGCTTAGTGGGGTAAGGGGAGAACCAAAAGAATAACATCCTAGGAAATAAGTGAAGAAAGTTGTATGAAGGAGAACAGTATGATTACCTGTCAAACAGGTCAAGCTCACTGACCTTGACAAGTGAGCTGTGAAGTGATGGGATCAAAAGCCTGATCACAGAAGATGCAAGAAAGAATAGGAAACACAGTGAATGTATAATAAGTTTAGCTAGAAAGTTGGAGGTAGGGCAGGCAAAGAAATGGAACCAAGTGCTCTACAAAGATGTCTTAATGCTCGTTATAGTTCTATGAGGTAGAAATTATCTCACTTCACAGATAAGGATATAGAAATTAAGATAAAGGTCATGTCAATGATTTTAATAAGAACAATTCCAAGTATATCTCATTATCAAGTTTATCCTAATATACTAACATACACTTCCTATCAATTTACCATATAAACAAATACTGAGAAAATAACAGTGTTTCCAGAAAGGATATTGCAGGGATTAGAAGGCCTTAGATTTAGTCCCTTACTCTATCACCAATTTTCAGGAAAATGCTTTAACTTTTCAGCCTGATAGCTTATCCCTAAAATAAGAGGATGAGAATAGATTCATTCATTCATTCAACAAATATTTGTTGAATCACTATTTGCTGGACACTGTTCTGGAGGTTAGAGAAACAGTGATGAACAAAACAGAAATTTTCCCTCTAGTAAGAAAAATGACAAATATTCGATTTAATTTAATCTAAAGTTTTTTTCCATCTCTAAAATGCTATAATAATGATTATTTTTATTTTTTGAGACAGGGTCTTGCTCTATTGCCCAAGCCAGAGTGCAGTGGCACAATCATAACTAACTGAAGCCTTGAACTCCTGGACACAGGCTATTCTCCTGCCTCAGCTTCCTGAGTAGTTAGGGCTACACGCATGTGCACCATGACTGCCTAATTTTTTTTAAATTTTTTTTTTTTTTGTAGAGATGAGGTCTCACTGTGCTGCCCAGGCTGGTCTTGAACTCTTACCCTCGTGTTATCTCCTTCCTCCACCCTCCCCAAAGTGAGATTACAGGCTTCAGCCACTTCACCTGGCCTCTAAAATGCTGTAATAATTCTTTATAGTAGACAAAACTCTGTTCTATGTAGTGCAAAGAGGTTTAGATTTATTATGTCACTGAATGCTCACTACACCATAAACTGGGCACTATTACTATGTCCCATTTTACAGATTGGAGGGAGGGGCAGAGAAGCTTAGAGTTTAAATAGCTTGCCCCACAGTCTCACAGGGAGGGGCAAAGCCCAAATTCTAATCAATAGCTTTGACTCCAGAAACCAATGTTTCAACCACTCTCAAGAGTATAGTAATATACTATTGTAATACCTCATTTTACTGGTGTTTACTTCTCTCCTGTTATTTTACTTTTTTGATAGATCTCTAAGTATTCCAAGTGGGAAACAATGCAGAGTAAGAGAGAAAAGAGAAGAATGGTGAAAGAAACTGCAATAGGAATGAATAGCAATATAAAGAAAAAAATAAGGGAAAAAATCAATGTAGTGGAGTAACATGAACCAAACAAAGATCTGAGAAGGCACAGCCGGGAAAGAGAATAGCCCTGGAGATGGTGGCTTGGTCAGTGACCCACTAGGTGCCACATGTCCACCGTACAGGACAGCTGACAGGCCTACTGAGAAGAAAAACTTCTAATGAGCCTAACAAATATGCACCTAAATAATTCAGAAAGGAGACCTAGGTACTTTCTCATGCTATTTGGTATTAAAAAGGAAAGCAGTTTTTGAGAGGGTTCTGGTAAAAGGGATGAAATCCTTAAGGAAATGAGGGGAGGAGAGAGGACACACAGATGAGTCTCCTGCTCTTACTACCGCTGCGGTCACCCTCTGATATCCAGCAGACGACCAGGATCCGGCTCTTCCCTTCGCCTCAGGGATCTCTAGCCAGCACCAGGCACGCATGGACCCTCCCTCGCTTTCAACAGAGAATGGCAATGACAGAAACTGGATTTTTCATTCTGAAGACTCATTCTTATAATAATTATTCTTATAGTATTTCACCTAGTGTTCTGAAGATCTGGAGATCATATTGCTTTGCAAATTGCAGAGACAAGAAATTTACCTTCCATTAATAATCTATTTGGTTTCAAAATTTGAGTGTCTGCTATATACCAGAGTACTGAGGATAAGAATATTGAGAAATACTGAGGATTTCAGGATGGTTAGATACGGTTCTGTCCCTGTAGCAGTTCAGTGTATTAGGGAACGGAAGCAGGGAAGGGAGCTGACCATCACGTGAAACTTCACCACACTCTTACTTCCAAATTACTACCTTACAAAAGGGGGCATCCTAAGGGCCTCCCTAAAACAGACTAGGAAGTTCTCCTTGAAAAAGTTTCCACTAAGCAGTTTATGGAATAGGTTAGGAGGAGAAAAATAGGAATTGCAAGATATAGACAATAATGGGAAGATACATTTGAAATAAGAGTAAGAGCAAACAATTACCAGAAGTTGACTCATGTTCTCCGGCCCCTCTCACCGTTCCTAGTTAGGCACAAATCTTCTCAGACATTTTTGGGAAACACATCAAATTCAGTTAGTATTCATCCGAAAAGGGTTTATTGCCCTGCCCATGGTGCAAAGTTCTTCATCAATTCCATTCCAGGATGAGATGGCTATATTTTTTTGACAAAAACTAGTGATCATGTAGTGTGGAACCGAAATTTGATCACAATCAGCTGGTTTAATTGAGTGGTTTTTCTTTGGATTCTGGGTTTTGTTGTGGAAATACACAGACTGTGCTGAGGAGGAAAACATTCTCACACTCTGTGATTGGATGGCACACTGATGTGAGTATAAAACATGTTGCGGTAGCACACCAGCTCCGAAGCGTGCCACTCTTTGTTCACCATTGTAGCTTCTCGACAGTGTGAAAAACTATGCCATAGGAACAGTTTACAGGTGGAAGACTTGCTGAGAATGTGAAACTAGGAGAGGCATATCTGTAAGATCATCATCAACAAAAAAAAATACATGCTGATTATCTAAGACAGTCTGAAATTGTCGTGCATAATTATTTTGTATATTCTTAAAATGTAAATAATGTCTTGTCCTGAACATTTGTGTTCCAAATCTTTTTATGAAAAACAAACTACTCTACATTTAGATGACCTGGGTGCTGACCAGCTATTTTGACCATGACCACTGACAAATTCTTATTTAAACTTCAGATTCCAAAACCAACAACATCAACTTCAGAAATGTTTGTAAGGGCCTTCACAATTCTGTAGCTACCTATCTTAGAAATGGTTTACACAGTGGTTCTCAAACTGACCTCCAGATAATTCTTCTATGGCATGGACCTGAGTAGCTCTGCTTTTATTTTTTTATTGGGAGAGGAGAGAAAGGGTGTTTAAGTTGGCATTGGAATGAATAGATCAAAAATTACACAAACCACGGCTTTAGTACAGTCATTGGTACAGATAACCGGACTTGTTTCAGAGAGTTACTAGGATGCTTGAATATCAGAGATTGGTTCATTTAAAATGCTATTTTAAGTGGGCATAATTAAGAAAACCAAGACAGAACCTACAGAGGATATGGTCAAAACCCTCAGTATTGATATATATTAGGATTTGGAATCCTGGAAACTTCTTCCAAAATGCTATTGAAAAAACTTACAAAAAGTGAAATTGAGGGCTTTTTTCTTGTTTTGCTCTTTAAGAGGATAAATGGACTAAAGTTTATACAGGTTAGTTTTCATTTTAATGTACATATTTTATAATTATATTTTTCCAATACATGCATGCAGTTACCACCCCCACAAGATTATTATAATCTAGACCAAGTAATTACTGCTGAGATCAGCAAGTTAATGCCCTTTGTTTGCCAAATTTTTGTTTTCCCAAGAACAAATTCCACTCAATAAAGATATGTTTCCAGGATACATATAATTATCCTGGGTATAACATCTGTTGCTTTGCATTTTCAGAGCCTTCCTGAACCAAGATAAGGACACACTTCCATTTCTCATGTCTACTTTAGGCTGTGGTAAAAGTGCAAATATTCAGAAGATTAAAAAAAAAAAAAAGGATTCATCAAAAGTGGTAACTAGTTCTAATTTTTAACTATTTCCAAATGGAATTAACTCATTTTAGTCCTTATTTAGATCATTTGTTGGCATTTTTCAGTAATAGGATTCCATGATTCTGAAAATTGTCTTTCTTATGATTTCATATAAGAATCTTAGTGAATTTTTTTCAGTTCTTTCTAAAGTAGAGCCCCTAATAAAAAAAAAAAAAGTGATCACCTATGATCAAAGACAGCAGAGAAAGTAATACTGGTGGCCTCTTTTCTGTATTTACCCTTCTAAATCCAGCACAATGGATTTAGATAACAGCTAGGTCAATGTTGCACTTTTAAATGTAGGTCAGTATTCTGACTGCATTAAAAAAGTAAATTGCTCAAACTTGAATAAAGCAGAGCTATAACAACCTAAGTCACTTTCTGCATGGCCTTTTAAGGTTGCCCCCAACAACCCGATAGTCCTAAGAACTTCCCAATATCCAAGGTATTTATTGGCAAGATTACTGGCAGATACAGAGATAAGTGAACACTGATTTCAGTGCAAAAATATGAAATGAACATTTAACAGCAGGGATCAAACAGTGCTCTCTCCTCAAACATTAATAATCTCTACCAAAAAAAAAATGCAACTTTGAGTTATTCATACCTTCCAGAAAACTTTAGGAGAAGGACAGCAAATTTATGACAATGTTAGTGATATTCAGATGTATTTTACTACCTTTGAGAGCTGCTACTGCTGCCATTTCTCTTGTCTGCAGAACTAGAAGGTTGTTGTTGTGCAGCATTTACACTAATTAGATTGATCAAGTTCCACAAACATTTAGAGCTGAAGAAACCTAGTTAAAAATGTCAAAAATGACCCATCTTTCTAAGCCACTTCACTCTCCTAACAATTCTTATTTCTTGGTGTTTTATATCATTTTTAAGTAAGTAACCATACATTAATCATTATATTAAAAAATCAAAACAAAAAAGCCTCATCTAATTGTTAACAGGAATTTGGGGGAAGGAGTACAATCCACTTTCAAGGTTGAGAAAAAATGTAACTAAAGGAGTACTATAGCAAATTTATCTGTTATGGACTGAATTATGTCCTCTTCACATTTATATGTTGAAGACCTAACCCTAGTGTGACTGTATTTGGATAAAGGGTCTTTAAGGGGGTATTTAAAGTGGGATACCAATCTGATAGAACTGGAGTTCTTGTAAGAAGAAAAAGAGACACCAGAGATCTGTTTCAGTACAGGCAGGGAGCAAAGGCCATGTGAGGACACAGCACGAAGGCAGCCATCTGCAAGCCAGGAAGAGAGTCCTCACCAGAAACCAACCCTGACAGCAGCTTGACCTTGGACTTCCAGTCTCCAGAACTGTGAGAAAATAAATTTCTGTTGTTAAAGCCATGGAGTCGGTGGTATTTTGTTATAGCAGCCCTAGCAGACTAATACATCATCCTGACTCAACTTGTCTTCAGTTTTAATTTCTTCTTTAGCATCTCTGAATTCTTGTCACTGAGTGACCTTTTTCTTTTATTATCATCTCAAGGAAAACATAGAAAACAGAAAATGATCATTTCTCTTTTTTTTCTTCTAAGGAAAATTAATATCAGAAATATGTTCCAATATTTCCAAATGTGAACACTGAAGAATATTTAATGCCAAAGGGAGAAAAAACTGAATAATTGCTTAATTATTAATTAGAATGCTGGAGTTATATTGGGAGGTCATTAAATTATTTTAGGTGAGAATTAGTCAAGACATAATATGGTCTAGGGGATACAGAGGAAGATGAAGGTTAAGAAGATGAAGGGTAAGATTTCAAAGTACCATTTATAATATTTCTCATGTTGCCTGCCTGAAGGTTCGAGCTGAAAATCTCTCAAAAGTCCTTCATATTTTTGCTTCCAGATTTCTACTGATTCTTTAAAAGTTCGTGCTAGAACTAGCACTGGTGCCTCTTTGAGTTTCCAAACCCTGGAGAACACAGCGTAGCTACACCTGGAAAGTTGTCAAGACCCTGACGAGTGGAGAAACAGGTCAGTTTGCAAAGGTTCAAAGCCTAGAAGCGACCAAATGGAAAATGGCCCTTCAACCACCTGCACATCTCACTCCCTCCCCTCCTGCTGAGGCTGCTCCCAACATAGCCTCTTCCCTGGGAGCTCAAGCCCCAATTTAAGGGGCTGGAGGGTTTTAAGAAGGTCCCACATGGAGGAAGACTTTGCCTCAAGGAAAGCATTCCCCCTTCTTACCACCCATCTGAATGTTTATCCTCTTCAGGGCTCACACGTGATTTAAGAGTCTCAGAATGTGGAAACAACCCAAGTGTCCATCAATACATGAGTGGATTAATAAAATGTGGCATATATATACCATGGAGTATACATACCATTTAGTTTTAAGAAACAATGCTGATATAGCACCTCTTGTATACTCCTGGATAGAGCTG
>CAUYSK010020794.1:0-26472 GCA_963575035.1 Avahi laniger
GGCACTTCCCCGAGAGAGCACTGGGTGACTTTTCAGGGACCCCAATACAAACTTGGTGGTGGGGACGTGGCCCTGGGTGAAAGTGGGGTGATTCGTGTTGGTGATACTCTGAGAAGAGCCTCTGGATGGCCCCTGGGTGGGGGCGGAGATCGTACCTTTGCCTGGAAGAACTTTCTTTCTCTCTCTCTGTCTCTCTCTCCATCTCTCTCTGTCTCTCTCCATCTCTTTCTTTCTCTCTCTCTCTGTCTCTCTCTCCATCTCTCTCTTTCTTTCTCTCTGCCTCTCTCCATCTCTCTTTTTCTCTCTCTCTCTCTTTCTCTCTGTCTTTCTCTGTCTCTCTCTCTCTGTCTCCCCTCCCCCTTTCCCTCTCTCCTTTTCTTGCCCTGTTTTCAGACTTATAATTAGTCAAAAACTTCTAATGGCATTTATTTATCCTCCAATGTGATCCAAAAACCTAAAACTACTGGTATACCCGCCAGGCTCATCAAAGCAGAGATACTCACGTTGGGGTTATACATTTTTCTTTTAATGATTTGATAACAATTTATGGATTGAGATTCAAAAGAACGACAACAATAAAAATCTATTGTGGAATCCTTGTTAATTATAGAAAAAGTGCTTCATAAATATTGAAATATGTTCTTATCCACTAATGCCCTGATTTTCTAGACTTGGACACACACGGAACGCAATTATTTGGTGATTAATCTATTTTTTAAACTTTCTGTTCATTAGTCTTTTGATGAAAGTTTATCTAAGCAAAGATCACACAGAGTTGACGCACAAGGAAAATATAATATAGATCATTCCATGAATAGAACAAGAAGACAAGGAAATCGTTTCATGACGTTGACTTACTAAGACCATATCTTTATGGGACAGGTGAAACAGCCACTTATTTTGACCCATTTTGGTCATTTTCATCATCAATCAGTAGAGATCTATACAGCTGCAATGGGCATAAAGTTACCTCATTACTTTTCTTAAAAAAAAAACAAAACTGTGTGTAATACATAAAGAAGAGTGTTATAGATTCAGTGGTGGCCCTTCAAAAATATATTGACCTCCTAACCCCCAGAACTTGGGAATGTGATCTTATTTGGAAAAAGGGTCTTTACAGATGTAGTCAAGTTAAAATGTGTCTGTCCCCCTAAAATTCCTATGTTAAAATCCTCACCCCCCAGATGATGGTGTTAGGAGGTGGGGGCTTTGGGAGGTGATGAGGTCCTGAGGGTGGAGCCTCATGGATGGGACCAGGGTCCTTATAAAAGGGACCCTAGAGAGTCCCCTCGCCCCTTCCACCATGTGGGGACACAGCGAGAAGGCGCCGTCTATGAACCAGGAAGTGAGTCCCCACCAGACACAGCCTCTGCCACGCCGGGATCTCGGACTTCCAGCCTCCAGAGCTGGGAGCAATGAATGTCTGCTGTTTGTTTATAAGTCACCTGTGCATGGTATCTTGGTGTAGCAGCTCACACTGACTAAGACAGTCTCCGTGTTTCTGCTGAGACCTCCCGGAGGGCTTTAGGGATGACTAGAAGGGAGTCAGGTCTGGTCACATCATGAAAAGACACCGCACTAAGCAGAGGTGAGGACGGGGCAGGAGGAAGGGCTCTGCTTCCATCCCAATCGCTGGGGAACCGGAGAGCCCAGCTGGTGTCGGCAGTGAGTTCCATTCAGCTACGTTGCCGGGCAGAGCTGGAGGGACATCCGTGGGAGGGGATGGGAAGCACGAGCCTTCCGTAGTGACAGAGTGAGGGAATGTAAAACAGTGCAGCCACCACAGAAAATGGCAGAGCAGTTCATCCGGAAAACGGGGAATTACCACAGCGTCCAGCAGTTCTACCCCCAACGAATTGGGAAGCAAGAGATATTCGTGCACCCGTGTTCACAGAGCATCTACGACAGAGGCGGGAGGAAGCCACCCGAGTGTCCACGGACGGCAGGTGCGTCAGCTCAATGTGGCAAAGGCAAGCAGTGGAATATCACGCAGCCAGGAAAAGGAAGGGAATTCTGACGTGGTGGACAACGCGGATGAGCCTTCAAGACGCTGTGCCAAGGGAAAGAAGCCAGACACAAAGGACCAACGCTGTAGGATTCTACGTACAAGGAATATACAGAAAATGTGAAATTCACAGAGACAAAAAGTAGATTGGAGGTTGTCAGGGACTGTGGGTGGCGGGAATGTGGAGGGACAGCTAATGGGGACAGAGCTACCATTTGCGGTGACGGAGAAGCTTTGGAGATGGATGGCGGCGATGGCTGTGCAACAAGGTGAATGTATTTAATGCCGATGAAGTGTGCACTTGAAATGGTGAAAACGGTCAATTGTGTTACACATACCGCATAACTTCATATATTTAATACGTTATATAAACATGTAAACATAAGTACTATATATTTGACGTAAATACATGATATATTGATATTAAGTACATATTTAACATGTAAATATGCATGTATAATGCATTTAACAAAAGCATGTAATTTATTTACTGTATTATATAAATATATAAATATAAATAGTATATATTAATGTGTAAACATATCACATATTTAATATGTAATATATCGTATATCTATACAATATACTTTATATATAAATATATTTACTGTAAGTATAAATACTATATATTTAATATATAAATGCATCATATACATAATAAATGTATCACATATATGTATAGTACATTTAATGTATAAATGATATATTTACTATATGATATAAATATATAAATGTAAATAGTACATAATATACTCAATATATAAAAATAATCTAATATATAAAGATATCATATATGTATATTATAATACACCTGACATATATAAATATGTTTATTGTATTATATAACTATGATATATTTACTATATTCTATGAATATGTAAACATAGATACTATATATTTAATATATAAATGACATATATTTAATATATAATATATACTTAATATGTAATATACCATATATATAATACATTTTATATAAATATACGTAGTATAAGTATAAACACTATATAATATATTCAATATAAAAATATATTCAATATAAAAAATATATATTCAATATAAATATATCACATGTATGTATAATACATTTAATATACAAATATATGACATATTTACTATATTATAGAACTATAAAGCATATATAATGCATATTTAATATATAAATTCATTGTGATTTCTATATTATGTGAATATATGAACATGAATGTATATGTTTAATAACTAAATATATATATATATGTTTACTGCAATACAAAGTTCTTTTAAAGTAAAAGAATAAGGAGGCAGAACGTCCGGACTGCCCACACTGGCCAGTGCAGGTGACCTTGCAGGACACTGAGGGGCGACAGGGCAGGGCCGCAGACGGGACGGAAGGCGTCCCCGCCATCACAGCAGTGCATGGAGCAGGTCCGCGGGAGGCTGTAAGTTACCCACAGCAACACGCAGCCTCTGAGGACCAGGAGCTGGGTACCAGCATCCTAGCGACAGAGCAACGTCTCTCATGCCCGGGTACTGTCCCTTCTCATGAGGAACAATGCCTACCGTGTAGGTTCCTGCTGAACGTGCCACTCAGACACGCCAAGAACCTTTGCAGTGGGCGGGCGCGGGGGGCACCCCTAACATGCAAGCTACTGCACCTCTGCATGAAAGTTTCAGATGCGTCTAAGAAGAAGACAGGAGCTTGGGTGGACGGTGAAGCGCAAGGAAGAGGCAGGTAGAGCTGATGCCAGGACCAAGCAGGGACATAGTTCTTTAACTGTTATGGCAGTCTTCTGTCCTTGTCATAGGAGGATTCCACGTCCTGCCCTCAAGCCTGGTGAGCTAAGACTAACTGGCATGGGGTGGAACTGCCACACTGGGAGACCTTGGGAGGCTGCGGCATCACTGGGTGCGTTAAAAGCTTCGCAGGGGTTTGGGCCGAATTGTGTCCTCCTAATAAATGTATACACTGAAGCCCTGACCCCCAGGACCTCAGAGAATGACTGTGTTTGGAGACAGACCTTTACAGAGGTGATTATGGTTTAATAAGTTCATATGGGGGCCCTAGTTCAACAGGGCTGGTGTCCTTATAAGCAGAGGAGATGAGGACACAGACACACACAGAGGGGCGACCCCGTGAGGACACAGGGAGAAGACGGCGTCTACACACCCAGGAGAGAGGCCTCAGGAGGAACCAGCCCTGAGATCAGTCCCTTGATCTGGGACTCCCAGCCTCCAGGACTGAGGGAATAAGCGTCTGTGGTTTAAGCCGCCCAGTCTGTGGCACTTTGTTAAGGCCACCCAAGCAAACGAAGACAATCACACTCTGCATTTGTTCTTGCAGGGACGCCCATGGATTCAACCTCCAGAGCAGACCCAGCATCTGACCACACACCATCTCACCGAGACCTCCCAGGTTCACATCACCACCCTCCTTCACCGCATCCTGATATGTGCTACAGAGCCCTCAGAACCTCCTGGGAGATCGGGTCAACCACCCAAGACCTTACACTGTATGAGAAGAGAGACCCTCTGTCCTCATCTGCCTGGGGTGTCGAGATGAGGAAAGTTCAGTGCTACCCGGGAAAGTCCCACACAGATAGAGACGCAGCGGTCACTCTGTGCGTGCAGGAATAAATGAACGGATGGAGGTATCATGGGCAGCTGCCCTTACGTCACACACCCTCGCCAAGTACCAAAGAGGCACCATACGTACTTTAGCTCCTCCTGCACAGATCAGCCGCACCCAACACTAGCCTGATTTCCCCGAGGTGAAAGAGGGTCTTTGCCACTTGCCCAAAGACACTCGCTAGCAAACACGATGTGTCTGGCCTGCATTATGGTCCTTCATCCCGGAGAAGCAGCGTGGGGACCCTGGGATCCGATGACAAAAGCAATCTCATCTACAGCAAACACGCACACTGCAAAGAAGGAAGACACAAAACCCAAAAGCAGTGGCCCAGCTCCCCGCCCCCTACCTTGTGCACAGATGTGCTTATGAAAATCACAGGTGATGACACCACCTGGCACAGCTCTCCAAACAGTGAGCCTTTGTCATCCAGCAGTTTCCTCTTCCCCGCAGCACCCAACAGCATGTGCAGAGTTGAAAACAAGAAAGACAGAGGGAAAACTCTTTTCAAAGGGCAGTAACGTTGGTGGCATTGTGGTTGTTTAAAAAAAAAAAAACAACTTGGGGAAAATACAGAGAAATCCCCAAGTCATCCCTCCCAAAGGACTGAAAACGCTTTACTCAGAACTCAGAACTGTTTCTCCCAGAAAGAACTCTGTGGTTAGAAGCTTCCTGGTGAGCCCAGGCTGGGGAAGTGGAGTTGACACCTTTGCCTGTGTGACAGGTTCCCTGTGCACCCTTTCTTCAGGTGGGCTCCCAAATGGTCACCCACAGTGGAGGGAGCTGTTTCAGAACCACGCCTGTGACCACCATCATGGTGCCATGTCCCCATCTGCATGGATGACCCAAGCTGGGTGTGGGAGGTTATCTCCAGACAGAAGAAGATAAATGTTCTCTCCTGGGGATCCCAAGAGGTGACAGGGTGAGCCTATTGCTGAAGCAGGCACCCCCTTTACCCCCAAAGCAAGAATTTAAGAGAAGGAAGGTAGGACAACCCCTAAACCCAAAGTAGGGATAGATTCAAGATGGCGGTCCTTGGCTTCATCATGTGGGAAGAGAGCTGGAGCCCTGGATTTGCAAAGGGGCATGACATGCGAGGCTGTGGCCGTCTCACCTGGCTGCTCATTGGTGGGAGGATGGAGGGAAGATAAGGCAACAGAAACAGAAGCAGGAAAAGAAGCAAGTTCTTGGCTCTGCTCTATCAAGCTCTGGGAGGACCTTTCTCATGTAGAGAACCACAGACAGCTCTTCTGAAATGAACACGGAGCTCTCCTGCTTTAACCATACCTCAAGCTATCTAGGACGAGGTCTCTCTTGGAAAACGCTGTCCTACTTGTAACTACATATCTCTGCCTCCAAGAATTTGGGGAAACCACATCAGGGACCCAATGCTCCATGTGCTAAAGGTGCCCAGAAGGGAGAGCTCCAGGGTTTTCCATGGCCAGCATCACGGACGGCAGCCACAGAGGAGTGGGCTCTATAATTCTGCTTGGCAGGGACATTAGTTTTCTAGGGCTGCCATAATTTGGTGGCTTAAAATAACAGAAATTTATCTTCTCCCTGTTCTGGAGCCCAGGAGTGTGAGATGCAGGTGTCTCGGGGCCGCGCTCCCTCCGCAGGCTCCAGGGGAGGCTCCTTCCTGCCTCTTCCAGCTCCTGGGGCCTCCAGGCGTCCCTGGGCTTGTGGCCGCGTCACCCCAGTCTCTGTCTCCATCTCCACGTGGCTTCTCCTCTGCATCTGTGTCTCCTCTGTTCTCTTAGAAGGACACTTGGCATTAGATTTAGGGTCCACGCTAATGCAGTATGATCTCATCTCAATCCTTAACTAATCACTGTTGCCAAGACCCTATTTCACACAGGTCACAGTCTGAGCTGCCGGGTGAACGTGAGTTTTGAGGGATGCTGTGATCTGGATGGTTGTGTCCTCCAAGATTCCTGTGTTGAAACCCTCAGCCCCAAGGCGATGGTGTGAGCAGGTGGGGCCTTTGGGAGGTGATGAGGTCCTGAGGGTGGAGCCCCATGGATGGGATCAGGGTCCTCATAAAAGGGACCCCAGAGAGCTCCCTCACCCCTTCCACCACGTGAGGACACAGCGAGAAGGCGCCGTCTATGAACCAGGAAGCGAGTCCCCACCAGACACAGCCTCTGCCACGCTGGGATCTCAGACTTCCAGCCTCCAGAGCTGTGAGCAACAAATATCAGTTGTTTAGAAGCCGCCCAGACTGTGGCATTTTGTCATTACTGCAGCCTGGATGGGTTCAGAGACAGGGGAGCTCTGTGCGTCCCACTCCGGCAGGATTTGTGTGAATGCCTCTGAGATCCCTGTGCACTTCCGTCACTCGGACTGAACACTCCTGTTTCTCATTTGTTCTTTTCCACTCTTTCTCGTCCCATATTATGATTCCTTTTGGTTCCTGCCTTTTTGAAGGCTTTTTCCCCCCGCAGGCCATTTTTCTCCTGTCCTCTTGAACAAGGAACTATTAGACTTGGGTGTCCTCTCCCCCTTGGAGACGGGAAGTGATGAATGAAGAAGCGGCTGGAACATGAACAGGACACGGAACCGGCAAATCCAGAGAGCCGGACGGCGGAGCGGTGGTTTCCAGGGCTGGAGCCGGGGAGAGGTGGCAACTGCTTAACGGG
This sequence comes from Avahi laniger, assembly GCA_963575035.1. NCBI lineage: Eukaryota > Metazoa > Chordata > Mammalia > Primates > Indriidae > Avahi > Avahi laniger. Next base: position 7,253 of record CAUYSK010020794.1, read on the forward strand.
CATGGGATCTCCTTTGGGGGCGATGAAAATGTTTCGGGACTAGATTGAGCTGACGTGTGCACAGCACTGCGAACGTGCTAAGTGCCACAGCTGGCTATACAATGATTCATTTTATCCACAGTGAATTGCACCTCAGTCGGGGAAAAAAAGAAGAGGAGAAACCAGCAGGACCCCTACACTCAGAAATGCTCTCATCTCATCTCCCGAAGTTCCCATGACGCCCTTACGTCGAAACTGTCACCCACACGTACGGCTGCCAATTTACTATAGAGCACCCACGCAAGACAGATAAGATTAAAAGGCTGGCCTCGATTTTCTGTGTGTTGTGAGGCAATAAACAACACGGCCAATTGCTATGCAAACACTCCCCGCGAGATTATATATTTACCTACAGGGTAAAATCTCACCAGGTCGGATTCCATTCATGCTGCTGATAGGCTGGTGATACAGGGTAGGAGAGCGATGGTCTCAATGTTTGTGTCTCCCTAAGGTTCTTCTGTTGAAATCCTCTCCCCCAAGGAGATGGTGTTACGAGGCAGGGGCTTTGGGAGGTGATGAGGTCCTGAGGGTGGAGCCTCACGGATGGGATCAGTGTCCTCATAAAAGGGACCCCAGAGAGCTCCCTCGTCCCTTCCACCATGTGGGGACACAGCGAGAAGGCGCCGTCTATGAAACCAGGAAGTGAGTCCCCACCAGACACAGCCTCTGCCACGCCGGGATCTTGGACTTCCAGCCTCCAGAGCTGTGAGCAACAAATATCAGTTGTTTATAAGCCGCCCAGTCTGCGGTGTTTTGTTCTCACAGCCCCAGTAATCTAGGACGGGGCACAAATGATAACCCAGGAGAGAAGGGAAACTATGTCCAAATCAGGGGAACCAAGAACACGGGAGAAAACCTCTCAGCACAGAGGAAAATGCTTGTGAGCACTTTAGATCTGAGAACTATTTATCATTGATTATTCATGAAGACTCGATAGCACTTAAGAAAATAAAACTTTCAGATGCTGCCATGTGTGAAAGTAAGAGAAGAAGAAAGTGTCATGCATGAAGGAGTCGTCTGCGGTGAGAGAACTCGTTCTGCCCCGTGATTTTGGGGGTGGCAGCCGCCAAAATCGATACGCTGGGTACAGCTGCGTAGAACTCTGCACGCGCACATGCTCCTGAACACAAATGAGCACCTGTGAAAACTGACACAGGCTGAACAAGGTGTGCAGTTTCGTTAGCAGGGATGAACCAACGCTGACATCCTGGGTTTCACGCTACAGAAGATGTCACCCTGGGGAAGCTGGCAGAAGGGTGATGGCAGTCCAGGTACTGTTTTTGGAATCCCCTGTGAGTCTATAATTATTTCAAAATAACTTTCCTTAAAAATCAGGGATTTAAGCATCTTGGAGTCTTTTTCATAATAAGCTGTGTAGGACAGGTTCTGTTATTATTTGCATTTTTTAGATGAATAAGCTCAGAAGCAGAGAGGTTGCAAAAGGGAAAACGAAATTCAGACCCAAGAACCGGACATTGGTTTCAGGGGTGGGGAATCCGCCGCCTTGGGGCCACATGTGGCCTTCTGGATTCTTGAGTGCAGCGTTTTCACTGAATCCAAATTTTACCAAACAAATCCTTTTAGAAAAAGTCATCATCCTCTTCTCTCTACATAGTATATATTTTTAAATTTCCATAATAATTTTCTTTTTAAAAAAAAAAAGCACCCTTGTTCTTTCTCATGGGGACAAGCAAAGCTTGGCTACATGGACAAGAAATTTGAAGGACCACTTTGCAACCATTTTTTTCTCTAAGGAGCAGTGTGATCATTCTGAGCAGGAGTTTCTAAACCCATGAAATCAGTGTTTAGACCAGACGTGCTCCAGGATTTTTTCATGTTCTTAAAAAAAAAATACCAGCATTAGATTTTTCATGACCACAATGTACGCTTGCTTGCAAAGTACCGGAATTTATGAAAACTGGTGCGTCTAAAACGCTGACAGCATGCAGTAGTCGGTTTACCCGGAAGCACGGAATACCTAAGACCACGTGGTCTTTCTTTATGGCCATGCTGTTTACACAGCCCTGTGACCACTGGCTATTTCCAGCTCAGCCTTCTGCTCACGGGATCTCCCCCACCCACCCAGGGGTCTCCGTGGCCAACGCGGGCTTTGCGGATTTAGGCACAAGCGAACCCACAAGAGTGCCTGTGCCGCACGTGTGCTGAAATGTCAGCATCGCCAAACTGTGTGTCAATATCAAACCAGCGAACTGTTAGCTCAGGGTGCCTCGTCTGAACCCAGATCACAGGCCAACATCAGGGATGAAATGTACAAGAACGTCCCCCAATTTGCTGGCAATGGAAACAGCACACAAAAAAGAGGGCAGAGCAGGAAAAATGAAAACACACAGCTGTGTGGGGCAGGGACTCGAAGCCGTTCTTTGGGGAGGAGAGTGAAGGAAGCTGGGTCTCTTCATCCAGAGTCATTCTAGAAGGTACCAAAAGACGGGGTTTGTGATAAGTAAAGAAAGTTTAAGAGGGTCGTGGGGTGTCTTTGCTTGTGTTTTTGTTTGGCTTGTGTGGTTGGTTTTAAGTCACGGAAAACAGCATTGCTCAACTGGAAAACCGCATACAGACATCCCTGGAGAAAATGTGGAACTCAGGTGGGTGCCTGTTTGGAGCAGGTGGGAATCAGAAATGCAGGGAGGAGGGAAGAGACACTTAACAGGGAACTTGTCTTCCAGCAGTGACAGCTTAGATGAAGAGAATTCACATCCCCCAGACCGTGTGTCGGCCGCAGAGTTCCACCTGCCCCTCACTTGCAAGGAGCGAAAGTTGCTGTAGATTGTGGTTCAGAGACAAAGATTCTAAAAGGCTTAGAATTTATTTGAAAGTTTCTTATTCTTTCAGGTTACTCACTCTCACATTGCTCTTTAACCCAGAGTAAAGAAGGAGGCTCAGACACAAGGCTGTGGATAACGTCACCAAAGCTGCGATGCTGTCATGAGCGAGTGTACACAGACACACACATACACGCACACAAACCCCCCATCCCCTGTTGGTCCAATAACTGGACCGTGGGACACCTGGCTCTCCTGTCTCACCCTTGGAGCCCACAGGAAGTTATCTGTGAGCAATGAGCATCCTCTTCTTTAAGAGAGGAAAGAAAGAAAGCGCTCACTTCCCCCACCCGGCCCTTGCTAGCTCTCAAGAGGCAAGGACAACATTCTATTTCTAAGGGCGAGATTACCTGCTGGGCACCCTGTGATACCAGCATCCCTCAGTTCCACGGCCCTCCTGCCCTGCCCTGCCCTGCCCTGCCCCAGCCCTGCCCCTTGTCTTGGCCTCCGGCCTGGGCGCTTTCCCAACTGACCTTGCGAGCGAGCGCCCCACGGAAACACAATGGCCGGTGCAAAGTGTCAAGGGACGCTGGCCCTCCGTCAACTTTCCGGTGCCGACTTGTGTTTCCACCTACTGTGGTAGCTGCCCCTGTGTGGGTTCCTGGCCCACCCTTCTTCCCTGCAAAACACGCCCACCCGTAGCTTCCCAGTGGGACAGAGAGAGCGAGAAAGGAAGAGAGAGGAGGGGTGAGGGGAGAGAGAAACACAGACAGAAACGGAGACAGAGAAGAAAAAGAGATGCCTTCTCCTCCTCAGGAGTTGTGATGTCACCCTGGCTGCCCTGTTAGTCTTGCGAAGCCATACACTGTGACCTTGGGCCCTGGGGTTCCGGGGCCTCGCTCCCTCCTCTCCAAAAAGAGGGAAGAAATCAGGAGAAGGCCTCCCTGAGAACCCCTGCCCCGTTTATTTTCCTGACAGCCAACAGTGTCAGCGCAGCCCCCGGGCCACAAAGAGTCACTAAGAAGCCACAGGCTGACTGGTGCCAACAGTTTGAATCCAGCGCCCACGTTGGGGTTAGGATATCCTGACCCACTCAGAGCTGCCCTAGTAATACCCCAGCGCGTGCTGGGATCCAAGCGCCCAAGAGAACTGGAAACCTCTCCCGCGAGCTGCCCAGTTGGCTCAATTTCTGAGACAGAGGACGAAAGAAATGGAAAGTGTCCGATAAGAGAATGACAAATTTCAGAGGCACAAGACGGAAAGCACACGCCCGAGTGAGGAATGTCACCATCCAGCCACAACGCCGGGGGACACCTGTCCCCCGAAGGCCCAGCGGCTCTTGCACCCCCGGGTCAAATCTGTAAATTCCACGCCGGGGCACCCGCCGCAGGGCAGAGGGAGGCAGAGGGCTGGCCTGGGGCGAGCTCTGTCGGTGCCTTCGTGGCCCACGCGCGTGTCTCTGGGGTTGGTGCGCCGGAGGGCGCACGAAGTCCCCAGTCTGCGCTGACCCCCAGGAAGTTTTGTGACGTCGGGCAGCCCAGAAGCCGGGGTGGCGTGTGTGTTGGGGACAGGGGGGGAGGTTTCACTGAGGAACCACCAGAGTCCCCGGAAGGCAGCCGGCCGGTCGCCGGGTCTCGCCGGGGCTAGGGGTGCCCTCCAACTCTAGGGGCGCCGGGGAGACTGAGGACGCAGGGGCAGCCCCGCGCGGGAACCTCGAGCCGGAGGGGCCGAGCAGGGGAGGCGGCAAGGCGACGGCACACGGGGCCCTTTGTCTGACGACAGCGTCCCGGGCGGCGCCGCGCGCCGCACGAACTCACCCACGGTGGCCAGCGTGTCGAAGTCTTGCAGGCGGTAGGCGGGTGGCTCCGGAGAGGGCGCCTCGGGGCTGGGGCAGAGCGCGGGCGCCCCGTCGGGGGCATCCTCCGCGGCCCCTCGGGAGTCGGTGTCCGCCGCGGCCGCCTTGGCCGGCCCGGGCGCCTCCATGCGGGCGCGCTCCAGTCCCGGGCGCCGGGCCGGGCTGGGGAGCTCGGGGGGCCGCGCTTCGTGGGACGCAGCCTCGGAGGGCGGCGCGGCGGCGGCGGCATCAGCGGAGGCCACCTAGGCGCGCCCCCCGCCTCCCGGTCCGCGGCCGGGCGCAGCTGGCGGAGCGCAGGGGACAATGGAGGCGCGGGGCGGCGCTCACTGGAGCACCAGCTGCAGCAGCTGGTGGGGGTAGCCGCCGGCCTCGGGGGGCGCGGCCCGGGCTGGCGGGGGCGAGGCGGGGTCCCGGCCGCGGGCGCCCGGCTCCCTGTTCATTCCTCGCGTCCCGCGCCCGCCGCCACCCGCGCTGGCCGGGCGCGCGCTCACGGGGGACCGGGCGGAAGCGGCCTGGGCGTGTCCGCGCCTTTGTCCCCGCCCCCCCCGGGCGCCCGCCCCGACCGAGCCTGCGGGGCTGGGGGCGTCGCCGTAGCCGCCGCGCTCCGCCCCCGCCGCGACCTCGCCCGGCACCCGCGAGGCCGGCGCCTGGGGGCTGCTCCGGCGCCCGCTGGGGGACGCGCGGCGTTGGGGAGCTGCCCGCGCCCCCTCCGCGCCCCGCTGCGCCCTGGGGTGGGGCCCAGGCAGACATTCCCTAGGGGACGCGCGGACCTGCCGCCCGGGTCGCTGCGCCCCAGCCCGGAAGACTGGGAGACGGGCAGGGCGTGGCTCAGAGCAAAGTAAAGTTAAAACGTGAAACTGAAAACGGAGTGTAACGCGAGTGGAAGCTTGTGTAAACCGAGCGGGGCGCGCACGAGCAGGACGAGGGGTGCCAGGACTGGCGAATAAAAATGCTGGACGAGGGCAGCTTCCTGGTTTTCTGTTGGACTAGAGTGGTTCAAGAATCCGACTCTGCAAGAGGCAGGGGTGGTTGTGAGCGGGCCTCTCTGCACGTTTCTCCGCTGCTTCCTGTGTGTCTTTGATTATTTCAAAATACATATTTTTTTTAATAGGGAGAGACAGATTTGAGAGCTGCAGCAACTGAATGCGGTGCATGAAACTCGACCGGCCGCTTGTTTTAAATACACCGGCCACTGCTAGGGCAAGAAATGCAGTGTGCCCACAGGGAGTTGAAGTTCTGATACGCAAAGACTTTTTTTTCTGGTTTAAATATGTCTCAGGCAATATATGCACATACTCCTTATCCTTAAAAAACCTCCGTTCGTGTGTATTTCAAATGCAAATAGAAGTGGACGTCTGGACACTGCATTCCCAGGGGGTCCGGTGAAATGCAGACGGTTTTGCAGGCGGCCTGGCACGCCAGATGCTGCGCTCGTGTTCGGCTTGCAGAGCGTCCACGGACCGAACTTGGAGCAGCTTGAGGGGAAAGCGCTTACTGCCTTGTTTTGAGGGATCTCAGCGATTTTGCCAATGGAGGGAGCTTCCTGTTCTTCAGTCCCCCGGAGCGACAGGATCTTTCAGAAAGGCAAGGCCGCACGTCCAGGTCGGAAGGGATGCATTTTAAGGGGACCAGGCAGTGCTATACTCCTGCAGCCCACTAGGAGGGGGCGACAGGAAGTCTGAACCCGGCTCTGGGTGTGGCTTTCTGGCCCCAGGCTGCCAGCCGCGCCCCACCCCCCACCTGCTTTTTGTGGGTGGCATTTCCCCAAGGCGTGACTCCCTCTCTCTGCTCTCTGCCAAATTGTGAGCTGGAATGCGGAAAAATGACCGCCACCAACGGGCCCCCAATCTCCTGAGCCCAGGTTAGGACAAAGACACATCTGAGGGCTTAGGCCGCCAGGCCCTGCGGGGCTCTACCTGGCAGAGTGTTTTGGGGCCACAGACATCTCCTGACAGAGCGCACGCACCCCTCGCCTCGATCTGACCTTGGAAATGCTACGTTGCAGGCTCATGAGAGGCTCAGGGTTCACAAGCCAATTAATCAGAGAGGTCTGGGTGCAACTACATTGCACTCAGGAAGGGGAGCCTCACAGAGAAATTTGCAGTCTTCCACTCTGCTTGGGTGGCTAGGTTGGTCATGTTCCACCTCTCCCACCCTAAATCTGAGCACATCCCTACCTCTTCTCATAAATACCCCCAGCGCGTTTCACAACACCTTGCTTTGCAAAGCAGCTTTCATCTGGAAGGATATAAAAATCCTTCAGAAACCGCAGCCTATTACTGTAGAGACAAAAAAGGAAAATCCCTGGAAGCGAGGCATTAAAGGGTCATTACAGTCTTTACGATGCCATATTATTTGGTGGTGGACTGAGGAAATAGCGAACTCTGTCATACAGAAGGAATGAGGCCCTCCTCCTAGCCAGAGTGAACTGTAAATTCAACATGGTAATAGGTGTAGGTGTTAGATAAGAGAGGAATCCCAACTGGAACACTGTAAAGGCATCTGAACTCTGCTTTTAGTATATGTAGTGTGTATGTGCGCGTATCTGAGTATATATATGCCTGTTGCCACTTACCCACCTGAACAGATATTTAGAAATAAGCACGGTGCTGTTAATTGACCAAACATGTTAAATGACCACACACGAATGTCCTCCAAACAATGTAGTGGTAGGAACTGCCCATCTGGACCCAGCCAGGGAGGGAAACTGATTATCACTGCCTAAGGATGTGCACACTTACGATTTGGGCTTGGACGGCAGACAGGGATTGAGATAGTTGTTTAGTTACAGAGAGACAGTTTCAGACTTTGGTAGTCAGATCGTGCCTTAATTAAGGTAATGACTTTGAGAGAGTGTCTACCCTGTCCTGGGAATCGAATCCGTCACTTCCCATACTCAGTGTATCTGCTGATAGGGTCAGGCTCGTCGTGACTAATGTAGGATGATGAAATTTATTTTATAATTATAAGTATAAGCACAGTTATCAGAGCCTGGCTCCGGCCAGAGCCCGGCTGAGTCATCGTCCTTTACAGACAGCCTTTAACAGACAGCCTGTGTGCCATATTTCAGAGCCTGATTCTCTAGAGATGAAACATCCCCTGGGACATCTTTTTAAAACAGCTCCAACGTGACTTGGCGGAGAAGAGTCCTCCTGACCCTGCATATGTGTTCAAGCCGGACATCATCTCTAGGGTGAAGCTGATTTAGAAACAACCTCTCTTGTGAGTGAGATAAAGTTCCCCTAGGACACATGACAACCAGTCCCCAAGTTAGGGACGTCTCGAATTCTACATGGGCTTAAAGGGACTAATTCGTCCTTAGAGGATTTGCCCCTGGGTGGTCAAATACCTGGGTAACACATCATTGCGTTAAAATCAAAGTAAAATTAAACAAAAACTTAAGCCCCTCTCTCTGCAAACTGAAGTTTTAAAAATCTGCACACATACAAGGATACGAGCAAGGCAATTTATTCACGTGTCCAGAACTGACTTCCAAAAATAATGTTTCTAAACGTGTCTATTTATTTACAGGCTTTTCTTGAGTGATTGCAAAGGAAACCCGATAGGAGAGCGGGAGAATATTATTGTTGTCTTTGCTGGTAAACATTCATTAGAAAATTAGCGGGTGCTGAGTTCATCCCTCACCGGAGAGATACTTGAGAGTTCTTATTTCTGGCATCCTGGCAAGGTTTGTGGAAAATCTAAGGTACCTGTTGAGGGAATGTATGTGAATAACTCTTCCCAAAAGGTAAACAAATGCACTGCAAAGAACAATCCTTCTTCCAAAAGGGGAGTTAATGTCATGTACCCATGTGGTTGTTGTGTAATTGGATTTCTGGATTTGAACCTTAATGGTAACATTTTACCCGAAGACTAATAGTAATGATTAATGAGTATGAGAGTAAGTTAAAAAGTAAAATGACTTAAAAGTAAGTTAATCGTGGACACTTCTCCATTCTGTCCTTTAGTGCATGTTAATGAGCTTCCCTTTAATTAGATCTTCACAATCTCAACACTGGAATCGCAAAGAAGTGGGCAGACACCCTTAACCAAGTAGCTACATCCTAGATTATACAAATCTGACTTTATCACTTGGAATGCATCTGGATTAGGTGGTTTCTGCTCTTCTTTTTTTTTTTCCTGATGTACTTTGAACTGGTCCCAGAAGGCTGTAAGTAACTCAAAGTGCAACATAGTAACATGAGATAAATTATGACACATTAAGTCACATTATGTCACCAGACATAATAAATAACAAACGAGCATCAACAGTTCTCTATTTTGGGGGTGGGGGAAGCTAATTTAGATTCCCACCTTGTACCATATTTAAAAACACCACGAAGACATTGGAATAAAAAGAACTGAAATAAATACCAGAAGTATTAGAGTGAAATGGGATGGGAAACATAAACCAATAAGACTAAAGGGAAAATAATACTGCCAGTTGTCCGATCCCTGGGTGGGCTTGGGAGGACTTTCTCTAAGCTGCACAGAGCTAGAACTGCAGGGCTAAGGATGCGTTAGATTTGATAATTTAAAGATGTCAAGATAGTTATTGGAATATAAACGAAATGACAGCCGTCTTACGGCAAGCAAGCACCCTGCGGGAAACGAATGGTGAGAGTCATGAATGGTAAAAGGATGGTAATAAATGAATTTTTTAAAAAATTAAAAAGGACGGCCAAAATAAATAACAAAAATAAGGATATTAATAAATACATTTAAAAAATTTTAAAAGGACATGGCTATGGGTCATTCGCACAGAGAGAAAAATTGTTTATAATAAACAGTAATCGAAGAAATGTAACTAAAAAAATGTGGCAGCTCATTGTTTTGTTTTGTTTTGTTTTCTTTTCTTTTTTTTTGGTGGAAATGTCCATTAGTACAAAGCCCCGTGGTGTGAACAATGATCCTATGTTTTGGTCCACTCATTCTATGGCTAGGAATTTATTTTTCAAAACAGAGATACTTTCAGCATCTAAAATTAGGAGACTACATACATTTATACCGGGTTGTTTACATGAGGAAATCTTCAAACTCTTCCTAAATGGTGCACGAAATGGAAAAATTATAGTTAGGTTTTAAGGAATATAGGCAGCAGTTCATATTGTATAGTATATTCCAATCTTGATATAAAAGATGACTCAAAAATGGCAGGAAAATGTCAAAAATGTTGCATCTGGATTATGAAAACCTTCATTTTTAATTGTATTCTCCTTTTCTCTGCGAGCATATATCATTTTACTGTAATGATGACACAGACTTCGGAACACACAATAAATGATTTCATAAGAGAGAAAAATTGGGAGACTTGGAAACCAGCTTTTACAAAACGATGGATAGAGCTCTCATAAGCCATGCTGGAAAGTGGCGATTCTGTCGTTTATCTCAGTTTCTAGGAGAAAGCTAAGAAAACATTTATGGCGTCTTATCCACGAGCCCGACTGTTTTGCGGTTGCCGCATTAGTCGGTCATCAATACTTATCAGTATTAGGGTATCGATGACTCATAAGAAGGAAACCTGAATACTCCCGAAGGACCCAAGGAAGATGTGGGGAAATAAAAAACGCATCGCCTGACCTTGGAGAGAAACGTCTGCTGCTGGAAATCTTCCCTCGAGGATGAGTCAGCACCGGGTCATCACACCAAAGTGAGCACTGGGACCTGAACAAGGGGACTTAAAGCTTTTCTGGGAGAATGGGTGTGGGACGGGGTCCTAAAGTTCTGGAAAATAAGATTTGTCGTGAGAGGGGACAGAGGCAGGATTTTGAAATCATTTGGTGTTGGAGAGGAGACAAAGAGATTGAGAAATGCACTGCGTTGGGTCTGGAAGGCATGCATGAGGCTCGTGACTTCTTAAACAGTTGGAGAGAACAGTGCTTACCCAGTAGATGCCATGCACACAACTGCAGGCTGATTTAAATTAAAAAAAAAAAAATGTATGCACCCTGGAATTCTTCTTGGCTCCTTACGCCAAAATAAACTCTCACTGTATCAAAATGTATGCTTAAAAATTTGTATCCCTGTAATATGCTGAAATAAAAAAAAATTAAGAAAAAAGAGTTGAGAAAGATGCGTCACTAATGAGAAAAAAATAGAATCATAAAATATTAGATAAGTATATGGACTTTTAAAATATAATAATAAATCTTTTTATGGTATAATATTACATAATTATAAGATTATTATAACTAACAAATATGTTTTTTATAAAGTTTATATGAAGTGATATAAGTTTAGAAAAAGAAGGCTTTTCTAAGAAACCATTTTTTCAAAATGGTGCATTTGTGTCTATATAGCCTAGGGAAAAAATACATATATATGTAGACATATCTAGAAACATATATGCAAATATGTATATACATACACATACCATAAAGATAAATACATATATGTATATGTAAGAAACCTAAATATGTATCAGCCCACGTATACACATGTTTACATTAATGGTATTTGTGTGTGCTTGTGCATATACGTTTGTGTATATGTGTGCATGCACATTCAAAATATGCATAATTTTAAAGTACAGGAGCTAATTTAAAAGGCAAATATGGACATGGGAAATATCCTTGCCATCCCCCGCCAGTACCACAAAGAGCATGTTCACCGACCTCTTGATCTGACCTCAGCACCTTCTCAGCACGTCAGTCCAGGGCAGAGCGCGGTCCGAGCACATCTGTGGAATACTCTCAGCCCCTTCCGGGTGCAGGACACGCGGATTAGCCCAGGGCAGGGCTGCCGTGTCGCAAGTGCACGATGAGCCCCGCAGACAGCATCCCGCGTTGCCTCGACTTCTGGGCATCGCGAGTTGCTGGCTTTACCGGCCAGAGAACCAGCAGGTGCGACCTATATGAAGAATATTAGCAAGTGGAGACCAAAATCTTCCAAAAGCGCCTGTTCTTGCATTCGGCTACACGAGGCTCACTCTGACTTTGTTTCACGATATGTACTCAAGTGCAGGAACGTGCTGCAGGAAGACAGTGCATCACGCAAAGTCGGTGACATAACAGAAGGCTGGAGGCCATCTGGGTCCCGCATGGGGATGGGAGGGGGCTGGCCGAGCTCTGCTCTGTGCCAGGTGCGCACGGAGGCGGCATTTGCATAAAACAGAAGAGAAGACAGATGACCCCTGTGTCACGGGGCTCAGGTTCTAGTGATAGAAGACGGGCGATGAGCAAGAAATAAGTGAATTAAACAGCAGTTTAGAAGATGTGAAGTATTAGCCGGGCATGGAGACACGCGCCTGCAGTCCCAGCTACTCGGGAGGCTGAGGCAGGAGGATGGCTTGAGCCCAGGAGTTTGAGGTTGCTGTCTTCTGTGACAGCGCTGTGCTCTAGCCAGGTGACAGAGCAAGACCTGGTCTCAAAAATAACTAACTAAATAAACAGAAAAATAAATCAATGTATGCCCTTAGCATAGGCTATTATGTAGCCGTTTTTAAAAATCCAAGATGATTTCTGATGTATATTTGTGAAATCATCTCAATGTCTTATTGAAAAGGAGCAGCCCATATCATAGGATTGATTTTCATTTATTAACATTTTATTGTAAGTGAATTTATTTGCATCATAGGATTGATTCGCATGCATTTTATTGCAAATGTATTTATTCGCATCATAGGATTTCTTTGCATTTATTTTGTTTGCTTGGGATTTTATTTTCATAAAAGCATATAGGATTCTGTAGTCATAGAAAATTCTCAATGGATCTCCCAAACAGAGCTTTCTTATAAAGCATAGAAAAATCAGGGCAGAGAGTTCAACAGGGCAAATGGAATTTACGCTTTTTTATGTCACTCTTTCTTCTTTTCAGTTTGAGTTTCCTACTGGGAAGTCTTATTTTGGAGTAGTATTTGAAACATGAATTGTGTTAACTGCCCAGCTAGTGCCAGTCCTGTGTTGGATACCTGAGACCCACATTCCACCTGTCTGCAAGACTTTCTCAGGACGATAAAACAAGGGAGGGCTCAGCACACTGAAGACACGGTAGAAAAGCCACCGTCACTGGAAATATGTCTCCAAGGGCATCCTCTCCCAACAAGTGCGGCCGCGGTATTTTTCCATGCGGAGAGACGACATCAGTGTTATTATCGCCCCGCAGAGCTGACAGCACGTCATGGTAGAAAAATGAACCGTGCAAAGTAGATCTTGACACACATTTCAGATTTGTGTGGCTGTTCCTACAGTTCTGTTTGTATTGATGAAGATGATGAAAGCAAAATAAACAAATAAAATGAAGACACTGTAGAAAAAAAAATGTGTGCATTCCATAGCAGAGCAAGTTAAACATGTCTCCCCTATGTTGACTTTTTGCAGCTTGTTGGGTATAATTAGACCAGCCCACATGATACTAAAAATTATAGGCTGTGAATAACGCACACCACTGGTGACTGTTTATTTATCGTTCAATTTATAAGAAAAGTTCTCATTGAAAGATGCCTAGAGATAGGTATGGGAAAGGAATGTCAAAAACTCGAACACAAATAAACCACCCTGCTAACCTCCAAGGGAAATTCTTGACTGGTTTTAAAGATAATGGCCCGCTCTGTGCTTGGAAGATAATCCCAAGTATCTAACCTTTTGTTTTCACCTTGGTTTGTATCTGGAACTGGGGAGGAAAGATAAAGTTGGAGGAAACTTCTGATTCCCTGGGATTTTGTCAGTTTGTAAGTGGGCAACGTTTGTATAGTAGAAGCTGAGAGGGGCACGTGTCTTTGTGAGAACTGTAATAAAGTATTTCTGGAATCCTCTATTGGGTGTGTAGCGAAATTCCCTGCCCCCCGACCAAGGCATTTGAACTAGGAGGAAAAAAATAACACTTCCAAACAGAGGCTTTTGTTTTGAGAGCCTGCGTGAGCAGTATGGCAAGAGAATGAAATAGTATCCTGAAACAGAAGGCCAGAGGAGAATTGGGTGGGTCTCCTTGGCATAGCTGCCTGGGACAATCTTTCTAATTCAGCAACATTTTCCGAGAGACTCTGAGATCAAAGGTAGGGGTGGGCCTGAGGACCCAACGACTAGATTACAATGAAAACCTCAATTCCCAGTATGGGTATCCTTACGACGATAGGTGCTGACCCTGTTGGAGGAAGTCAGAGAACATTCCCATATGTGCTAACTGAGGAGTCACTGTTAGAAGTCAGACTTGGTAGCACTGTGTCCTCTAAGACGTTTGTGGGATTTGGAGATCGTGCGGCATCTTTGAGGATGTTTCTGTGCCTAAAACGATGCTTTACTGGAGGGGTGCAGAGTATTCTTCGGAAGAAGATGTAGCAATGAAAAAGGTACACAGTTTCTGTTTTGTGTTTTTTTGTGTTTGTTTGTTTTCTTTTTGTTTGTTTTGAAAGTTGCACAAGTCAAGGCTGCACATGGTAATTAGAAAAATCAGTATCAGCGAAAGATTCAGTATCAACACCAGCGGACGATCTCAGAGCACAAAAAGCATGATTCAAAACAGTCTTACGTGATAAAGACACAGTCCTAAGTGAAGACAGAAAATTCTGTATCCACAGTGTGCCCTAAAACAGTCCATCTGAGATCTTAGAGGAACAAAGAGAGATCCCAAAGATGCCCAGCGAGCAAGAATGCTCTCAGATACAGACAGACATAACCTGTGCCTACACCTGACATCGGGTATGGAAATACAGTAACAGCCAGACCGGGAAGTATTCAGCGTGCGTAGAGCTGGTACCAACCACGGCAATGACTGGTACAGGATGCTTGTACATAATAAACAGGAACATTTTATACAAAGGGAGTGCTCAGTGTCCTTTGTTTTGGGTTTTGCCAAATTGCTTCATCCCCGGCAAGAAGAAAGATGAAGCAAGCTTTGCAGATAAGCTTGCGGTTAGATGCTAAAAGCAAGAGACCTTCACGGGGCGGGGACATTCTGCGGTACGAAGTCCCCGACAAACACAGAACTAAAACAAGTTTAGACAAGAACTGAACCTGCTGTCTATAGATACGTAGAGCTGATGTTTACTAAACAGTGTACAGTCAAGCTTTAGCTATGAGAAGTCAAGATGCCTCTGGGTTGTCCGGAGAATGAGGAAAGAATTTGAGATTTCCAAAAGATCCCCCCCGCAACGGGCTGTTCAGTGAGCTCAGATGCACAGATGTAGGCTGGGACCGATTTGCCAGATCATCCAGCCTTCTGTGAGCTGAGAAAGGGCATTTTATTAATTTGTTTAAATATGAGTATAATTTTATTATTGGGCCTGTTATAGATGTGAATATAATATACATTTTTCCAGAATATTATGGGGGTACAAATGCTTTGGTTACATAAATTGCTTTTGTACCATTTGAGTGAAAGTTATAAGTGTGCCCATCCCCCAGATGGTGTGCATTGTACCCGTTAGGTGTGAATATACCCATTCCCTTCTCCCCCCTCCCACCTGCTGGATTTCTGATGAATGTTACTTCCATTTGTGCACATAAGTGTTGATCGATTAGTTCCAATTTGATGGTGAGTCCATCTGGTGCTTGTGATACTTCACTTAGTGGAATCGGCTGCAGCTCTACCCAGGATAATACAAGAGGTGCTAGTTGACCATTGTTTTTCATGGCTGAGTAGTGCTCCAAAGTTGGCAACGCTCAGGAGTGTTAAGGCCCCTTTGGTGTTGGTTGAGGTCCATGAATATAGGGTCATAACCATCCCCGACCTTCACCCCAATTGACCTCACAACTGTGACCTTGGCAGCAATATTTCCTGTCCTTGAAGGAGACAAAGATGTCAAACAACAAGTGACATGGAAGCTTCTCAGCTTCCTCACTTCTGTATATACTTCCGTGATATGAAATTGCTTTATTGAAACAATCAGTTAGTATATTTATTTTAAAAAAATAAGGCTTGTATCAGTGATTATTGTTGTTGGGGAAATGCACATCCCTTATATGAATACTTACACGAATGCTACCAATTTTCTCGCTCTCAAAGTTTTTTTCTAGAATTGTGTCCGCAGCCAACCATAGGACCCAGACGCGGACTACAAAGAGAGCACCTCTCCTGTATTAGTTGAAATTGTTCATGGAAAAGGGAGGTGGTGGTGTTTTCCCCACGGTGGAGAGTTTGTTATTCTGAGCCCCTCTGGCATGTGCCAAAATGCTCAGGGGCTCAGCCTAGCTCTACGGGGCCAGAGGGGGCTGTTCTTTCCAAAAAGCCTGATCGTGCCTTTCTTCCACGGCTGGCCACATACTCCTGCGAAAATTAAAATAAAGGTTGCTGAGGATAGAATCAAGCCAAGGGCTGGGCAGAATTATTTGGCAAAGAAAGTGGAATTCTTCCCATGATCGTGACGGGTGGGCATTAAATAGTACAAACTGGTTTACTTACCTTCTTGATTAATGAGGTTCCTCTCCTGTAGCGTGGGATCAAGTCCTACTTTATAATGCAAATGAGGAAGTGGCCAGATGTTGAGCCCTTCCTTGCAGGGGTCCCACGCCTGCCACAAGGGAGCCCCAGGCTTGCCAACGTGCTTGGCACAGATCTTTGGGGGGAAAACGTGTTTAGAAAGAGATCCATTGCAAGGCAAGTGCAGAATATGTAAATATCTTTCTACAAGAAAGGGGATAAGGCAGTCGTTTTTGCTCCCAAGGGAGAACCCAACATTATATTTAGAGCTGTAGATTTTGCAAGAAGATGCAGATTCCATAGCAATCTGTGTATCATGCTAGAGACCATGAACCAACATGTTTCATAAAACTTGTCTCAAGCTTGTCTTTTTTGCCCAGGAGAGAGACTGCATTGAAGGGAGCTAAGATTACGTGTGCATGGAAAATAGTACGGTCCTAGGCATAGAATGCCAAACTCACGGTGGGGAAAAAAAAAACCAATGCTGTGTTTGTATTATTTTAAATTGTAAAACTCTATAAATAGAAGGAGTTTTTACCTATTTTTGCTGGCACATTTTTAAGTGACGTTGTATTACTTGCATTTGCAAGGTATTCTTAGATAAATCCACTAGTGCAAACACTGGACTCAATACCTCTAAGCTCCTCTAAAACTCATTTCTATAATTCCTGGAAATGTGATTGGATTAACTAAGGACATCTTAAATTTCTTTGGGAAGATATCTTTCCTTTCTCTGGGAGTCGCTGCTTCAAAACTTCAAAAGTTTTCTGTCCAGTGTGACAATTGCCTCCCAAGAAAGTTTGCCTTGATGGGGAAATGGTTTTGTATACATAAACAGTGTAACATCAGGTTAAAACAAGATAAGACTGTTCTTTGAAATGTTTCGACCACGAAGCTGAAATGTTAAAGAGATTTGAGCTGATTCACCTCGTCGAGTACACAGATCCATGAATGTTCTTTTGCATGCTTCTCCAGTTCCTATGTGCTGGGCGATGAACCTCAGTTTACGTCATCAGCTTTTATTATTATTAATGTCATTCCTTATCTCTTAGAGATAACAGATGGGACAGCTTAGTGTCTCTCATCCAACTTGTTTGATTTCTATTGACCTGGAAGTTCTTTCAACACATAAAGCCAATGGACAAAACATCCCCAAATTCCATGAATAAAACAACATTGCTGTCTATATTTATTTAGTATCCCATCCAAGCATTGTTTCGGAAAGAAAGAAGGCGGCTTACAGGTTCAGAAATGAATCATGCTTATTATGCTGATAAATTTAATTTAAAGAAGTAATTTAAAATGGCGAAACAATGTCTAATTAACATCTGCGCTATCTGAGTCAACTTTTATTAAGACAGGAGTGAGGCAGGTGGCGTCATGATTATAGAATTAGCCAAAATTTATACTCCGTTGACTTAATAAGATGGAATTGAAATATATTATAAATTTAATACAGAGTTTAGTCTTTATTCTTTTAATTTTCCTGAGATTTCTATTCCTCCAGTACTTAGTCATTTCCTAGATATTCTGTGATTCCTTTAAGGAATACAGGTATTTATTTTTACAAAGAGAAATACATTTATGAGATTTACTCCATAGAGCAGTTATCTATATTACAGAAACACATTTGAAACCCAAATGTGTTTTCTGAAATCTATTCTGGATATTGAAGTCAAATAAAAATTTCCAAACAAACCAACAATAACAAAAAGTGGACATAGTACAAGGATTGGAATTTTAAGGGTTTCTGTATGTTTCCCTTTGAAAGGCATTTTGTGGTTCAAATGTTGTCCATGATCCCTGGCAAGGGATAGAGAAATATTACAAAAACATTTTTATCTCTGGACAAGAATGATCTAAAATCCCATCACAGCCAAGAGAACTGAGCACAGAGAAATTTCAAACGGCTCCTTTCTCTACGAAGGACACTAATTTCACTGCATGTGAAATCACAGTCTTCTAATCAGGGGCTTCTCGACCTCAGTATTTTGGACATTGGGGGCTAAATAATTCTCTGTGGTGGGGTGTCCTGAGCACTGTGGGGTGATTAGTAGCATCTCTGGGCTCTACCCAGCAGACGCTGTAGCAGCTCCATCCACAGAGTTACAACAGCTGAAAATGTCTCCAGACACTGCTGGACGTCCCCTGAGGGGGAAACTCACCCCCAGGTGTGAATAATTGCTCTAATCCAAAAAAAAAAAAAAAAGAAAGAGAGAATAATATGCAAACTATCTGAAAATCATAAATTCTGACAGACAGCTGTTAATTAAGAGAATGAAAATAGCGTCTGTACATATCATGAAATGTTACTCAGCCTTAAAATAGAAGGAAATCTTGCAATACGGAACATGGATAAACTGTGAGAACATTACTTTAAGTGAGAGAAGCCAGACACAGAAGGACAAATACTGAGTAATCCCATGTATAGGAGGCCCCTAAAATAGTCAAACTCATACAATCAATGTGGGATGCTTGGAGCTGTGGGGAGAAATGAGAAATTGCAAATCGACACACATAAAGTTCCAATTATGCAAGATGAATAAGTTCTAGAGATCCGTGGAAAAAACGTGTTGCTTATATTATAGTTAATGATACTGAATCGTGCATTTAAAAATCTGTTAAAAGGGTAGATTTCACATTCAGTGCTTTTACCACAATAAAATAAAACTTTTTTAAAGAAGAAAGAAAATGTTAAAAAAAAAAATGTAAACCTCTACTAATGGTTGCCTGTAATGTGGAAGCACACACATATTTTAAATGTAATTTTGGTGGTATTAACGGGAAAAAAGCCAAACTCTGTAAAATAATTTTGAAGAGATTTACTCTGATTTGGTGGTTGCACACAGAAGGAGGGTAGAATTGCATCAAGGACAAGGGGAAGGCCTTGTAAACCCGCTCAGAGTTCAAACTTGCAGCTGAGGAGGCTGTCCTGTGAGCTGTGGGGGTGTGGAAGTTCTCTATAGGGTTAGCAGCCCTGGCCTCCACCCCCACCCCCATTCATCTACCCATCCATCCATTCATCCATCTATCCATCCATCCATCCATTCATCCATCTATCCATCCATCCATCCATCTAACTAACATGTATTTATATATGAATATATCTATCCATATGTATCTAGCATCCATCTATCTATTATTTATCTATCATCTGTCTTAATCATCATCAACCCTACCAATCTATTATC
>CAUYSK010020795.1:0-79052 GCA_963575035.1 Avahi laniger
TTATGGCCCACAGCAATATGATTTTTTCTCAGTAAGCCATGAAGTCCAATTATAGATGGAAAGATAGAAGACAGTAAATAAGGGTGCCATATAGTCAGGTCTTTCTTTCTTTCTTTCTTTCTTTCTTTCCTTCCTTCCTTCCTTCCTTCCTTCCTTCCTTCCTTCCTTCCTTCCTTCCTTCCTTCCTTCTTTCTTTCTACCTCTGATTGCTATGTGAAGGAAAAATTGAAATGACCTGAGACTGGAGACAGGCAGAGAATATATCCCAACTGAATATAGGGATATTCTCTCAGGTGAGAATTTTAGACTTGGAATCAAGGGAAAAGAAGGTCTGAAAATGTGGTCAGCATGAGATTAGGGGAGGGGAAGAGAGAGAGAGAGAGAGAGAGAGAGGGAGCAGATACAATACAAGAATTGTCTGGAATGAAACTAGTGTGACCATAGAAGCAGAAAGAACATCAGGGGAATGTGAGATCATAGAAATCCAGAAGAGAGAGTTTCAAGAAAGAATAGAAGACAACATAACTTTTAAAATAAATATTTCCAGGTTGACAAGGAATAAAGAACCATTGATATTCTGGCAAGTAGCGGTTGTTAAGATTGATGGACGAAGGTAGCATGATGGGAGTGGTGGACACGCTGCAATGTCTGGCAGGCTGGACGATAGGTGGGAGAGTGGAAACTACTCTAAAGGAGGAGAGAGAAAAGAAGCAAACACTTATTAAATATCTACCATGTGGTTGGTACTTTATATATGCTGGATCTCACAACTATCACCACTCTGCTCTCATTTTTCGTCTTCAAATGATGTGACCTGGCTTTAGGGAAATTAAGAAAATACTTCACAGTTATTGAATGGTAGATCCCCACCAAACCAAACACATTTCTAGTATTCTGAGAATCTTTATTCAATGAAGACAGCTAAATATGAGTAACATATTATTTAAGATAAATGAGTTATTGTAAAAGTAAAAAGCCAAAGCCTTAAATTATTTAATTCTCAGTTAAAAAGTCACCTTCCAGGTATGAAACAAAAAATATCAGGATGCACGAGTGAATCAGAAAATGATTTGGTAGTCTGTCCCAGGTGAGAGAATTGTAGGGAAACTCAGAGAACACAGATGCTAGTCAGTTTTCATGCTTCATCCACTATTTTGAGCCTGGATGCAGGTGGTGGTTCCGGGCGGGAGTCAGCAACAGAACCCCTGTTAAGCTTTGGGATCAGTGCAAAAGGGGACCAGCAAACCACCTGCACTCTTGTAGTGCCAAGGCTGCGTGTAGCTTTGCAGAGATAGCAGCAACAGAGACAGCTGAGCTTCCGAAAGATTGGCAAAACACCCAAGTCCTTCTCTGGGTCCAGAGTGTCAAAGGAAGGACCATGGATCTCACTGACCCGAATGTAAAGATGAGGGAGATGCCGAGTGGCCTGTACACATTTGTCATCTAGAGTCTGAGTCCAGCTTACACCCTGATGGCGGCAGCAGGGACAGGCAAACAAAGTTGGACTTCCACAAAAAAGCTAGTCACATCGGAGAGGGACTTAGAACACCCATGTTGGGTTTAAAATCAACACAAAGCAGATGGAGAGGAAAAACCCTGCGACGGGATTTTGTAACTAAGTGCAATGAAAGTCCAGACCAGATTTTAACTTTAGATCTAGAAAGAATATACCTTAAAGGGCTTAGATCCAATTTCTGTATTCGGTAAAATAGAAGAGTGTCAGAAGAATTCTTCATAGAAAAAAATGACTTTTTCCCCCATATCGAAGGCTGTGACCTTCAAACTCATACTGACTATCACTTTTATTCATTTCTTATATGTGTAAAAAATTCTATTGAATCATTTGCTAGTGAAGAGAGTTAGAAGGAAAGGAGAGTAGGGTGACTTGAGGGAAGCCGTAAACATTTTCATGTCACTGTAGAAAGGAGAGAGAAATGCTAATTTGTGGCTGAGTGATATTTAGAGTTTGTTTAAGTAATGTTGAGACAATATAGCACATGGCATAAATCCACACAGCTAAGATTTTCTCCAAGCGGTGTTTAATGTGACCTCTTTTTCATAGGCCCAATATTATATTTATTGTAAACTAGTATTGGATATTCATTATGTTGAGCCAAAGGGCTACTCCAAGAATAAAACCCAATCCTTGCCGCTCTCTAAGAATCTTTCTATCAATTAGAAAAAAGAGACACATAAGCAAATAAATATGATAAAATATAATACATCCTAATTGAGAAATATAGAATTCAGAGAGACGATTTATAACTTTGTTGGAGAGAAAGTGGGTTAAGAAAAGTTTTTAGAAAAGGAGATAACATTTCAATTGAGTTTTATAAGATGTTCAGAAATATATCTAATAAATAAGGAGAGGAGATAGGGTAATACATGTTAAGAAAAGAACAGCCAAGGTACACTAAGTATTTTTTATTTTGTTCTGCATGATCATAAGAATTTCTCTGCTTTAACTTTATTTCTCTCAAATATTGTTTGTATTTAAGTGATCCTATACAAGCATTCTTCATTAATGTTCAAAATAATCTTGTTTTTCCTTTCCAATATACTTATATTGTTAGTCTAAATATAAACATTCTTCTAAAAATTCTTACAAAAATATACAAAATCTACACACTATATATGATATTATTATCAATATTATATGTTTATTGTTGGCAAGTGGTGTCATTTGGCATGAAAATGTAATTTATCTGAGATGACTGTTTACTTAACCACATTGTATAAAAATGTGCTACACGCAGAATCATATTTTTGCATATAAACCTATTATTAACTTAATCTTAACACAAGCATAAAAATTAACTTTAAACAAATGGTTAACTTTATTCACTAAACCCAGAAATTTTAGGATGTGAAATAACTTAATTCTGACATTTCTCAACATCACAACAAGTCTTTCATAAAATAAAATGCTGAAATGAAAGCTGTAGAATATGTTTTCAAACTTGGCGAGATGAAGTGAATTGTATTTCAAAATAACACTTAACCATTAAACCAGCCTCACAATTCAGGGATACCAGAATTAGCATTCCATGGATTCACTCATGAGAAAGTACTGGTGGCCTCTTGGCCTGCATAGCGTAAAGCTATTCATACCAGCAGCTCAAGATACTCAAGTTTGCCAAGTTTCACAGGTGCTGCCTGCAGAGAACAGCCCAATAGTCTGCCACTGCTCCCTTGCAAAAGACACATCTCTATTCACAAGAGAGAAAAAACTTATAAACAACAGAGAGGCTATTTTTTAAAATCTTTGAAGCCGATTCAGTTTGGAGTTGTACCTCCTCTTAACAACAGGTGCAGAATGATACACTGACTCTCTCATAAACATTCTTGAAAGACTCCCTTGGCTTTAGAATTTTAATGCCTTGTCTCTTTAAATGAGATCTGTTTTCATAGGTCTTCCAATTTAAATGTTAGACTCTTGCAGACTGTCCTTAATTTATTTTACTAATGAAAATATCAAATGCCAATTGATTTGTATCTCTTCTGCAACTTTTGCCATTAAGATATTAATATATTTTATAGACTTTATGCTTCTCATATAAAGAGAAAAAGATCCCTTTCTCTTCATCAGAACTAAATTGCTATAATTCTTGGTTATTTTCCCAGTAATGAAGATGATTTTGTGCCTAGGATTTAAATCCACATTCTATTATTTGAGACCCTCCTGTTTGGAAATGGTCTACAGGGTAGTCGAGAGAAAGTTTAATTAAACTGGGGCTCAATTCTATCACCATTTTCTGATGGTGATAAATCTAGAATTAGATTTCTGCATAAACTTTGGAATACCACTTATTATTTTATTTCTCATTTTCCCTGTCTGTAAAATAGAATAATAAAGCCTGACTTGTACATCTCAGAGAGTTAATGTGAGAATCAAATGATATATCAGTTATGAAATATATGAATAAAATTTTTAAAAAGTAAGAAGTAAATACAAAAGGTAAATATAAAGAGTGAATGTAAAAAGGAAAATCAAATACAAAATACGAAAAGACTCTTTTCCCAGACGAAAATGGGAGAAAATCTTTTCAATCCTGCGATTGGCAAAGATTTCTCAGGACTCAAATGAGCTACTTATACATGAAAATTATTTATAAGGTAGACTTCATCAAAATTAAAAAGATCTTCTCTTGAAAGGCTATCATGAAGAAAATGAAATGGCAAGCCACATTCTGATTGAACATATTCACAATTCAGAAAGAAAGTAATGGTATAAGAATACGTAAAGAACTATTTCAACCCAATACTAAGGAAACAAACAGCTCAATAAAAATGAATAATATATTTGAATAGAAATTTCACATAACATGATATATGAAAGATCAATAAGCATCTGAATTGATACTTAACATGATTGGTTATGGGGAAAAAAATTCAGTGTATTCTAGGCAAAACTGGAAAACTGCTAAGAATTTAGGTGTCCTTGGAGCTAAGAACAGAGTTTTAAAAAAAAAAGTGTTAAATTTTACATATTTGGCTTTGAAAAAAATGATAAGCTTCATACAATTTTTTTTTTTTTAGTAATTCTATTTTAATGTGTGTATCTATCTTTGTTTTTGTAGAAGATGCCAGGGAAAAGTGTAGCAACCTTGGATGCTAATCTGAGTGAGTTTTTGTTTTAGTTTTAACAATGTTGAGAGGACAACCTCTCAGAAATATTTCTATACTGAGGAAAATATGATTGGAAAACAAAAAAAAGATATGGAATCAAGTACTATTTAGACAATTTAATTATCAAAATGCTCACTTTTTCTTTTAGTAATAAATCTTATTTAGGGAAAAAAAAAAAAAACAACGAATGACCTTTCTGAACTAAAGAGATCTGAGATAAAAGGAGAGACTAGAAACGGTCCCGGATAACTGTTACTGAAATAGGTTATCTCAAAGGCTGGAAGTCGTTTTTATTTTTCCTTTTTCAGACTTTAGAATTTTATCTTCAGATTTCTCTGGTATCCAAAGAAAGAAAATGTGGAAATAGAGACTAGTTACCATTTTTCCTCTCTTAAAGTGAAGATGATTTGCAAGAAGTTTTCATAAAAAATTAAAATCTTTTCAAATATATAAAATGCCATAGACATATCCACTGGCATTGAGTGGAGAAAGATAAAAGACAGGG
Source organism: Avahi laniger (assembly GCA_963575035.1). Classification (NCBI taxonomy): domain Eukaryota; kingdom Metazoa; phylum Chordata; class Mammalia; order Primates; family Indriidae; genus Avahi; species Avahi laniger. Next base: position 5,135 of record CAUYSK010020795.1, read on the forward strand.
AGTCTATAGGCTTGTCTGGTTATCTTTCTAAAGATTTCTGGCTCAAGGAACACAGCAAGACTCTCAGTCTCAAGCCAGACTACCTCTAACACCCTGGTATGGCTGGCCAGCCAGACCATATGTCCACTCAGTTCAACTGGGTCAAGCCCAGAGAAGTAATAAAATAGAGAATAAGACAAATGAGAACAGATAGAAAAAACGTTATGCTCCCCAACTTCTAAATGAAAAGGGAAACCGACCTTCCAGGGGAACTTCTCAAAATGCAAGCCCTTCAGCCATAAATGAGAAACTAGCTGAGCCTTTCCCCAAGGGAGGCTGAGGGAATGTTCTTGCCTACTCACCCCCGCAGGACCAGAGCCCTTTGTGGATATGAAAATGATAGCAGAATATCCTCAGAGGGGTGTTTCAACAAGCAACGTCCCTGACACTGAGATAGTTCTCTACCTGTCCAGTGTGTGTTTTTATGAATGTGCTAGGGATGAATTTGAAAATATTAAAGAATAGAATTGCATGAACACTAACTCATCACCATGAATACCTGACAGGTAAGAATGGACATCAGCTGCTACGTCACTATGTTTTGGCTCTCGTTGATGAATATCAGTACTGAGGTACGCCTGTGATTATTTAAGTCATTTTAGTCAAAAGTAAAGGTATTAGCCAGATAATACCACTTTATCAAGTGCTAACTGTACTACAGAATTTAGAATTACCAGTCTCTAAACAAATACATAATCTGAAACAATTAATTTCCTGAGAATCACACAGACATGACTATTTATAACTTTATCAAAGGATATCATGAATAAATTTATGACCTTATTCCCACAAACGTTTATGCAAGGAGCATGATGCATTGTTGGCTTGCTTGGGTATTAATGTCCATCAAAATAAATAAAGGAGTTTTAGCGGGGGGAAATCCTCACTATTTGTTGTACAGGATTCTATAAGAGGTACCAGGGAAACAACAAATAATTTATAGGCATAAGAGTCATAAAATATATCCAATATATTCCAGGAAATTTCATTATGAATTAATGTCTGTTTAAAAAGCAAATCTTGTTTTTTTTACCTTTGTCACTAATGTGACTCATAGCTGATATCTTCCCTAAGTGTTTACAAATAAAGAATACAATGGTGTCCGTAGCATAAACATTTAATTCTCTAACGTTAACCCACCCTAAAACAAAGTGGAAGTTCTTAGAAAGTAGCTGATTTCAAGTTTGAAGCCTAAGAATTTATGTTAGTCCTGGAATATTGTTGGACAGATGTGATCACCATCTGCATGGTCCCATCGGGGATGCTGGTACCCTAAGAGAGTTGCAGCACGATATGCTGTAGCCTTTCCTCTAGATGGTCACTTTACCTCCAATAAGATACTTTATCTTTTGATCATTAAATTTAAAAAATTAAGTATATTCCTCTACAGTTGCTATTTTTTGTATTACTTTTTTCAGACTATAATTACATTGACTTATAAAACAGATTGCCTTCCATAATTTGCTATAGCCCGGAAAAACCAAAATAACATTTTTTAACCTTCTAAATTTAGAGAAGTCTCACCTGTGAATGCTTTTAATTTTGACAGCTCTCAAAGTGGATATTTTATCACCTTTTCCCATGATGTGTCAATACCCCCATTGTCTCTCTGACCACATTTTCTGTTATCAGACACCCCAGTGAATAGCCACCGGGAATCCTCACTGTTCCTAAAGCACTCTAGGTGACAGTGCATCTCAGGGCTTCTAACATGCTGTTCAATCTGCCTGCAATTCTCTTCCCCCAGTAGACACACAGCTTACTGCTCCCTCGCTTCCTTCAAACCTTGGCTGACAACCCTATTTAAAATTGTGCACACATAGACACACACACGCAAACATACACACACATAGCTCTGACATTCCCTTTCCTCCTTTCTGCTTTATTTTTTCCATACCACTATAACTTTCTAAAATGATATATAAAAATCCCTGTTTATTTTATTTTTCCTCACTAAATCTTTAACTCCAAATTTCCAGGCAATCTAGCTATACCTGTCTACATTCCTACTTATATATACATTTTATATATAATATTCACATTATTTTGTAGGCTGATGCACCTCTTCTGCCTATAAATGTCATTAAATGTTTATTTGTTGAATGAAACTGTAAATGGTGACAAGTTTTTAGTGACTTTAATGTTTTATTCTTTCTTCTTTAATAAGGCATTTAAAACTACAAATTTTGTTTCAAGCCTAGAATTTGTCATGTTCTCATAGGTATTGCTATGACAGTGCTCTCTTTTAACTGCTTTCTCTAGAGTTTGAAATTTACCTTTGAATTTTCTTTGATCCAAGAATTAACTAGGAATAGATTTCTTAATTTCCAATCCGGTAAGAATTTCATTTAAAAAATTGCATTTCAAAATCACACCTTAAATATTGAACCATGCTAAATTATGACAAAAGAAAATGGCCTAATCTCTACTTTTTAAAACTTTCAACATTTGAAATGGGTGTGTTTGTACACTTTCTCCTTGACAGTCTATATAGCTCAGTTGATTGGTATAATCATAAACCAAATTGTTACACATATTTGAGTCTATTTCTAGACATTGTAGTATTTTCTACAGTATTTAAATTACTATAGCATCATCATTACCTTCAAAGAATTTTTTGAGTTCTAATAAATGATGATATTTTACATATATAAACCAGCTTCATTTTTCATAATAATTCTTTAAGGAGAGTATTCGTTTTAGGTAGGAAATTGAGATAAAGAGAGATAAAGTAATTGGCAGTGGCTACTCAGCCGTATAGTCAGGCTACTCCTAAAAAAAATATTTTATTTCTCTAGAGTAGATTTTAATATCTGATAACACTAATCTACTATCATTATCCCTCTTTAAAAATACTAGTTACTACTTTCGTTCACTTGTTTTTTCCAGATAAATTTTGGTTAATGATTCATTATATTAATACTTAATTGTTGAAAATATTAATTTGAGTAAGATAATATCTTTATAAGTTCTTTACTATTCAGAAACATGATTAATCTCTGCTTTTATTCAAAAATTTCCTTAAGATTCTAAATAGTTTTATTTTTTTAGCTATACTATATATTTTGACATTCTTGTGAATGAGGTCTTCTTTTCTATTCTATTTTCTTACTGAATTTTGCTCATATATTGGTAGGATATTATAATTTTTATTTATTTTTTAACTATTGACTTTATTTCGGTACTTGTTTAGGTTTTGATTTTTACTCTAGCTCTTGCTCTGGAATGTTCCAGGTAAGTAGGCATGCCAATTACAACTGATAATTATATTTTGCTTTAAACATTAATATCTCTCTTTCTGCTAATTTTCAAATTATCTATATTGAAGTTTTATTTTACTGGTAAAATTTCCTAAGTAAGGGTAAACCATAGAAGCAATAGAAAATATTATTTTCTTGATCTTAAATCTAATATAGGGATAATTTTCTTTCAGGAAAAGTTTATATACATTCTTGAGTTGATTATTTATTACTCAATTGGTTTAATGAACAATATTTTCAGAAGGAATATTTGGAAATTATAACATCAGAGGGAACTGTATATGTAAGAATGTCCTTTCATTTTCCTCTTATTTAGAACATCACTTGACTAAGCATAAAATTCTCGAGTCCCTTTTTTTCTTCTCAAAACATCACCGATCTACCATACTCTAGAATTTTAATGTTTTAGATTAAAAAAAATTGTTTTCACTCTCACTTGGTTACCTTTCCAGTGAGGAAAAAAAAAAATACTTTTTTGCTGTCACAGTCTTGGAAAGAAACACAAGCTAGAATTTGGCTTCCTCTCAGGGTTCAATTGGGCTCTGTATTTGGCTTTATAGTCGTGCACTACTTGACATCCTGACAAACTGCTGTCTTCCTCTGGTTCTCCCCAGAGGAGCAAAGACTGGAATTCAGGAAAGCAAACTGTGATTCAGAAAGAGCCACTAGCGATGTCTGCACTCAGTTGCCCCCATCCGGGGTGAAGAAGCCTGGCTCCACAACAGACAAATGCAGTTATTGACCTTGGAGTCAGACATGGGACGGCACGGTGCACTTTTTTGTCTTTTCATTTGTGCCCATGCACACAATAAATAGGCTTTTAAAGTGTGTCAGATCTTTAAATTCATTGATGAACTAGGAAAAACTAAAATGAACTAGCTAAAAGTGATTGATGTTAACTCTGAAACCATTACTTAGCACAATCCTTTTTCATAAATTTTGCTTGGTGCTCAGTTTTTTTGTTTGTTTCATCTGATTCAAATATTCCAAGAAGAGAATATTTTCTCTCTCTCTCTCTCTCTCTCATTCCTTTTTCTCAATCAGATATCTGTCTTTTCCTTATAGAAATTCTATTATGCATACTACATATTTTTATTCTACCCCTTGTCCTCCACGAACCTCACTTCTTTTATAAATTATACCTCCCTATTCTTTATTTTTAGTACTGTATTAGCTCCTTATCATTTTATTCTAATAAACCAATTCGATTTCTTTAACAGTCTACTGCATTTATTTTAGTTTTAAATTTAGCGATCATATTTTTTTATCTACCCCACCTCTTTTTTGTTTTCTTATCTTCCATTCTATGACGGAATGTTTTTGCATGGATGCAATATCCTCTCAAACTTCGTAAGGATGAGGGCTTAGCAGGAACTCAGAGCCCTTCTCTAGAACACCTGGTAAACCTGGGAAATACCATGGCGTAGTGATTAAGAACCCAAACTCCATGACAAGATTGCCTGAATTCTAGCTCTGCCACCACTGGCTGAGTAATCTTGGGCAATTTGTTTAGATTATCTGAACTTCAGAGTCCTCAATTGTAAATTTAGAGTAACGATATTACCTACCTTGTGACACTGTATTAAATGAGGGAAAAATGGCAAAGCACTTAGAACGGTGTTGGACACGCAGTTTGTGCTTAGTACATGTTAGTGAATAACTAGTCAACCATGATTCTCATTAGTGAGTCAACCCCAGAATTATCACCCTTTGTCATAGTATGTGTGTGGCTCTGCATCAGGGATATTGATGTGTTCCTCTGAATGTCTCTTTTATCTGCTACTTAGGTAAGTATCTCACTTGCATTATGCATTGGCATTCAGCTTTGCCCTCATTTTTGTTTGTTTTCTACAGTATATCTTTCCAAACATCTCTCCACATTCCTACCTATTGATTAAATGATCCCATAACTTCAGATAATGATACAGTTTTGTTCATTTCAATGGGAATTTAGATGAAGTTACAAAAAATTATATATTTAGATTATAATAATGTATTGTCCTCCTTATTTTTAAATATGTCGTTGAAGTTATATGTGTGTGTGTGTGGATTCACGATAATGTCAAGGATTAAATATATACATACATGCCTATACATAATCCTTTAAAATTGGTAGCATTTCCTGGTATTTTTGTTACTGTATTTTGTTTTTAAGTTTGTTTATAGCTAACTTTCCCGTTCATATGAACTAAATTTATTTCAGCTCAATAAAGGTATCACCTCAGACTTGATCTTTTGTGTTTCCTTTGAGAAACCTACATGTGGTCTTCCTGCTGCGCTTAATAGAACAAGCACAACACACCGACCTTCATTTTCTCCCGTGTTCTTTTGTCATATCAATGTTCTTTGTGCTGTTCTATTTGTTGCTGTCTGAAGGGCATCTCGATTGTGAGATAGGGGATTTTCATTTCAATTGGCATTGATTTTTGAAATGTATTCACTCACTTTATAACTTGTGATGGCAGCCTCAAACCAAGTGCTTCAAAGAGTTTTATTTATTTATTTAGTTAGTTAGTGTCACGGATTTGTGGTGGTATGTATCTTGGTATTATTTAGTTTTTACCTTCTTGATTCATAAAGCCATTTGCTTTTAGAAAATAACATCTTACTTTAATGCTCAAGAAAAAAAACTATGAATTTCAGTCATATCCATTTTAATGACTTTTTACGTATGCCATATTTGTGTGTGTGTGTGTGTATGTGTATGTATGCACACATACAGATGCATGTGATAAAATAAGATGCTGAACGGAGGTGAGGAAAGTTACTTTTTTGCGTGTGTGTCCTCTGCATGAGGATTCTAAATTTTACTGTAAAGATTAGAGATTGCACACTGCTTGTAAATGTTGTTAACAAATTAAGCATCAGATTAAGCATATCATTAAAGCAACTCAGATGAGATTTTCCGCCACCGAGTTGAGCAAGTCTGATAAGGAAAAGTCATTATTTGTAATATCTACCTTATGTTTAGTCTTTAGTACAACATCACAATATTTCTCATTAGTACTATCATTTAGAATGGGAAGGAGTTTAGGGAAAATATTATCTATATATTTATTTACTCAATGACAATTTTGGCATAACAAATTTCATCTACATACATTGATGTCTCCAAAATCATTAGTATGAAAGTTGGCATAAGAGATTTCATATAATATGAGAAAACCCTTTGGATTATTCCTCTTTTATGTATATATTATTACATTTTATAATAATAAGAGATTTCAGAATCCTACCCTGAGTGATCACTCTGAGTGATCTCAGTCAGATCATTCCAACATTATAATGCTTATCTTTGGCCATGACATTTTAATGGGAAGTGTTCAGGAGAAAAGGTCGTCGATAATATTATGATGCTGATATGTAATATGGTATTCTGCTTTGAGACAACAAAACCACCACACCATCAGTATAGAGGATGATGTTCAGCTTCCTAATTGGGAAGTTAACAGGCATCTATTTCTTCCAAAATATAAGTAAAATTGTCTATAAGTGATTCACATATAAATGAGACCAATTAGAGATTCAGCCCTCATTTAATTGTATTTAAAAACAGAAAGTGCATCCATTCTACAGGTTTTATTGTCAATAAGATTCGGAGAAACATGAGGGTCCTGGAATCTATATAGATTTACACTTTGTGGCTCACCTACAAACCAGTGATGGTTAATACTATATCAAAAAATAATCAGTTTACTACCTTATACTCCATAACATTTTTCTCTTTAAGATGTGACTTCATTTATCAATTAGGTATCAAAGAAAGAACTGCACTTAGAGCAACCCTCCATCTCAGGCAAAATATTTTAATGAAAATCTCAGAGCTAAAGATAGTAAAAAAAAAAAAAAAAGCAGTGGCACCAAACTGCTGCACTAATGGGCATGTAATTTTTACTGCCACATACTTGTAAGACAAAAAGAAAGAAAATTGTACTTAAGAATGTTCATGATGAAGCAGTTAAAAAATAGCTTATCATATCTCAATTTTCAGTACACATCTGTATGTCAGAACAAGACACGTATATCTAGCACTTATGCTGCACACTGAACTGTAAGGCTGCCGTGAGGAAAATTACCTTTGCAATTGCTTTAGTTGCAAGCTGAGGCAGCCACTTTTTTTACGGTAAACCACTTTACTTCACAGAGTTACACAGAAAAGACTATGGCTATTCAGATGTGGATATTTGACAGTTTAGTTATCAAAACTGAAGGAAATGAAGCTGTCACTTCAAGACCAATAACTCACATATTTAATGGCAAGGATAAAATTCTAGCTTTCAAGTAAAAAATTGAAATTTGGAAAACTTGTATCTGCCAGTAGGAGACTGATAGCTCCCAAAAACATAAAGAATTTTTTCATGAGTCCGATGATGATAAAACCAGAAATGAGATTTTTGCTATTGTATAATGATATGTATAATCATTTGGAAGATTTTCGTCACTAAGCAATGGAGCAGATATAGAGAGTGTGTGAAAATAACATGACTCATGACAAAGAACAAATAGATCTAAACTCAGTTTTGTCTGTGACATTAGACAAATGATTTCATTATATCTCACTTTTCCTTGTTAATGAAAAAGAAATAACTTCATAGAAATGTTTTAATCAATTGTTTTAATCTACTGTGGTTTGCTGAAGCCTGCATGTACTATGAAAATTACGTATATCTACTCACAACTCTCTTTTCAGTGATGTCACTTTAGTAGCCTGAAATTGACCAGGGTGGAAACACCTGTACTACAAAAATTTTCAAGTACTAAAAATCAAGGCTTATTTCCCCTTGAGAACTGGATGTTAAACCTTTATTATACCATTAAATGTAATATTTCTATGGATCCTTGCTGCTCTGAGAATGACTGAACAAGATAGTATCTTTTAGGAATTACGCATGGATACTCTTCAATAATTGCTGTAATCATCTTTTAATGAAATTAGGAAGTCATTGTTACTTATCTGAAAAGTTTTAGAACAGCTATGAAAGTTGGCTACCTCAAGGAAACCAGATTATCACAGGCTTCATTCAGACTTTACTCAAGTAAGAAAAAAGATTTTTATACCACATGAATTTCTGAGAGCAAAACTGGTGAGATTAATTTGAGTATCATCTTTTATCAAAACAAAGAACTACGCTCCACATTATCATGAGTAATTTCAACCTATCAGTATTATATAGGAAGTATGAGGAGGAAACCACTGTTTAAGATGAACTTTGTAGGACTCATTTTGTTTGTTTTTGCTTATTTTCCAAGATCTTAGAATATCAGAAATTGAAAGATTTTTCTTAAATTGAAGAAACTTCAAGAGAAAGATTGAGAAAAATTCCACAAAGCTAAGAAAAGAAGAGAATTACCAATGGAATTGTATAACTAGTATTGCTTATCTACTTCCTCTTTCAAAAATTTTGGAAAAACATACACTGCAAGTATCTAAACTCCTTTTCCACTCAACCCTAATAACAGACTGTAGTACATATATTTTGTTTTCCTAATGTCATGTTATATTAGTCTATTAAAATGAGAAAATACAATCAAAATAGAAACAAAATATGATATCAGTAGAAAAAGAAAAATGGTGATTGGAAAAAAATTCAAATTCGATAAAGTACTTCATCTAGTAAGAAGTCTGAATTGTTTCTGTGTATGTGATGAGTAATAGCCAACACAGGATTCATGCTAAATTAAAAAAAGGAAGTCAAGAAAAGCCTGTGGCAATCTTCGATTTATTTAGTTTAGAAGTTTTGGAAAACAAAGATTTATCTATACTATATTGAATCCTGCACCAAATAATACATCTTTGTTTTATTCCACTCATTTATTTTGTACACACCCAATCTGAATTGGGTTTCAGTTTCCCATATTTTCCTTACAAATATTTAACTTTTATAGCATATTTGTATGTTCAATTTATAATTTATTTTTACTAGAAGTTAATGTGAATTCTATTATATATTTTACCTATCTGCTCATTTCTGTTTCTCCACTCATCCCTTGTATGTATCTGCATATTCTGTCTACACATTTTTCATATTTTTGTGCATTTGTTCCAGGGACCCCCAAAGATACCAAAATTCATGCTCGTATTCAAGACACACAGTCAGCCCTGTGAAATCAGTCCTCCTCATGTGAGAGTTTTGCATCCTGGGAATACTGCATTTTCCATCTGTATTTAGATGCAGAACCTGCCCTTTCAGAGGGCCAATTGTATTTATTGAAAAAAAATTGGGTATAAGTGGACCCATGCACTTCAAACCAGTGTTGCTCCATGGTCTACTGCATTCAGTTACAGATTCTTGTATACTGATGATTGTCATCCACTTGTCTAAATATTTCCTGAGCTTAAGAAATGTATATGAAGCTTTATTTGTAACTTGTAAATAGAACCTAAAGTCAACATGTTTATAACCAGACTCATCAACTTGCCTTCAAATCATCTCATCTTCTTGCATTTTCTATTTAGGGTAGACTCATCCATTTTAGTGGTTTTCAAACTGTTTTTAACCTACACACATAAAGCATAAAGTTCATTATAATTAAATAAAAGGGTCATCATTCAGCCACAATTTCCTATTAGGGAATGTTCCCTTGGAGTATGGGGAAAGATATGTTAAAATATCTCATTTGTGGAGGGAATAAGAAAACTTAAGAGATGCAACATGTAATAAAACTTATAGCAGTGTTTAGAGGAAAATTTATTGAAGTGAATGCCTATATTAAAAAAGATGAAAGTTCTCAAATTAATAACCTAACTTCTCACTTTAAGAAACTAGGAAAAGAAAATACAAGTAAAGAGAAAGTAAATAATAATAATTAAAATGAAAAAATGCAATAAAGAAGAGAAAAGTAATAAAGAATATCAAGAAAACTATAAGCTAGTTCTTTGAAAATATCAATGAAATTAGCAAACTTTTACCAAGACTGGAGAGAGAGAGAGAAAGAGAGAGAGACAGACAGAGAGAGAGATTAATTAGAAAAGTGAAAAGACACACTAGAGAATGGAAGGAGAAATATCTATGTATCATACATATTCAGAATATATAAAGTACAGTTACAACTCAATAATAATGTTTAAAAGATTAAATGTATGAAGAATTTGAATAGAAATTTGTCCAAACAAAGATATACAATGGACAATAAGCACATGAAAAGATGTTCAACATGATTAATCATTAGGGGTATTTAAATTCTGACCACAAGATACTACTTCCCGCCCACTTAAATGGCTATGATTAAAAGGACAGAAAATAAAAAGTGTTAGAATACGGAGTGATTAGAGCTGTCATACATGATGTGCAGAAATATAACATGATGTAGCCACTTTGGAAAACAGTTTGGTAGCTTCTCACGATGTTAAATATATTTTTTACCTAGGCCAATAACAATAAGAGTTTTCCTGACCTCTTCTTCTAGAATTCTTATAGTTTCATGCCTTAGGTTTAAGTTTGTTATCCATGGAGAATTAATTTTTTTGAGTGGCAAGAGGTGTACATCCTATTTCAGTCCTCTACATGTGACTATCCAATTTTTCCAGCACCATTTATTGATTAAGGATTCTTTTCCCCCGTGTATGTTTTTGTCTGCTTTGTCAAAGATCAGAGGGCAATAGAGGATGAAATTATATCTGTGTTCTCCATTCTGATCCATTGGTCTAGGTCTCTGTTCCTGTGCCAGCACCATGCTGTTTTGGTTACTATAGCTTTATAGTATAGCTTAAAGCCTCGTAAAGTAATGTCTACAGATTTGTTCTTTTTGCTTAAGGTTGCTTTGGCTATTTGGGAGTCTTTTCTGGTTCCATATGAAGTGTAGACTTATTTATTCTAGATCTAAAAAAAATTGACATTGGTAATTTAATGGGGATTGCATTGAATCTGTAAATCACTTGGGGTATTATAGATATTTTAACATTGTTGATTCTGCAGATCTGTGAGTATGGAATGTGTTTCCATCTGTTTATATCCTCTGCAATTTCCTTCCTCAGTGTTTTGTAGCTCTCCCTGTAGAGGTCTTTCAACTTCTTAGTTAAATATATTCCTAGGTATTTTATTTTCTTTGTTGGTATTGCGAAAGGTATTGAGCCTTTGATTTGATTCTCAGCTTGACTGTTGTTGACATATAGGAATGCTACTGATTTGTATACATTGATTATATAACCTGAGACTTTGCTGAATTTATTTATCAATTTGAGAAATCTCCTGTCAGAATATTTGGTATTTTCTACATATAAGATCATATCGTCAGCAAGGGGAGATAGTTTTTCCTCTTATTTCCCTATTTGGATACCCCTGATATCATTCTCTTTCCTGACTGCTCTGGCTAGGATTTCCAGCACTATGTTGAACAGAACTAGTGACAGTGGGCAACCTTCTCTGGTTCCAGTTCTAAGTGTGACAGTTCCCTGTTCAGTATGATGTTGGCTGTGTGTTTGATTATATGGTCTTGATAATGTTGAGGTAGTTCCATCTATGCCTATTTTGTTAAGAGTACTTATAAAACAGTGCTAAATTTTGTCAAATGCTTTTTCTGCATCTATTGAGAGGATCATATGGTCTTTCTTTTTGCTTCTATTTATATGGTGAATCACATTTATAGATTTGCATATACTGAGCCATGCTTGCATCACTGGAATGAAGCCCACTTTATCACGGCGGATTAATTTTTTGATGAGCAGCTGAATTCGGTTTGTTAGGATTTTATTGAGAATTTTTGCATCTATATTCATAAGGAATGGGTATTGGTCTGTAGCTTTCTTCTTTTGTTGTGTCCTTTCCTGGCTTTGGTATAAGGTTGATATTGGCTTCATAGAATGAGTTGGGGAGGACTTCTTCTTTCTCTATGTTATGAAATAATTTCTGTAGTATAGCTACCAGTTCCTACTTGTAGGTCTGGTAATATTTGGATGTGAAACCATCTGGTTCAGGCCTTTTTTTCTTGGGAGATGTTTTTATTGCTGTTTCAAATTTGATACTTGATAATGGTATGTTCAGGAGTTCTACTTCTTTCTGATTGAGCCTAAGGAGGTTGTAGTTGCCAGGAATTTGTCCATTTTCTCAACATTTCCATGTTTATGTGCACAGAGATTTTTATGAAGAAGATCCCAAAGGCAATCACGGCAACAATAAAAATAAATAAATGGGACCTTATCAAATTAAAAACTTCTGCACAGCCAAGGAAACAATCAATACAGTGAATAGGCAACCTACAGAATGGAAAAAAATATTTGCATGCTAAATATTTGATGAATGGCTAATAATCAGAATCTAAAAAAAAGTCAAACTAATTAGCAAGAGAACATCAAACTCTCCCATTAAAAGTCTGCAAAAGACATAAACAGAAGCTTTTCAAAAGAATATAGACTAATGGCCAATAAGCAAATGAAAAAATGTTCACTGTCTCTAATTATCAGGGAAATACAAATCAAAACCACAGTGAGATATCACCTAACTCAGACTTTTTTCAAAAAGTCCCCAAACATCAGATACTGGTGTAGATGTGGAAAGAAAGGAAAACTCATACACTGTTGTTGGGACTGCAAATTAGTATAACCTCTATGGAAAATAGTATGGATATACCTCAAAGGACTATAGAGCAGACCTACCATTTGGTCTAGCAACCCCACTACTGGGTATTTACCCAATGGAAAAAAACAGAAAAATATTTTATAAAAAAGACACTTACACTCAATGTTTATAGCAGCACAATTCACAATTTCAAAAATGTGGAAACCCAAATGACCATCAATACAGGAGTGGATCAATAAAATGTGGTATGTGTATACCACGAAGTATTACTTAGCCATAAAAAAAATGATGAACTTATATCTTTTGTAACAACCTAGATGCAAATGGAGACCATCCTTTTAAATGAAGTATCACAAGAATGGAAGAACAAAAACCATATATATTCACCACTAAATTGAAATTTACAGATCAACACTCATGTACACATATGCTAGTAAAATTCAACATAAATGAAGCAGGTGGGGGAGGAGGAATGGGTAAATTCATACCTAATGGGTACAGTGCACACTACATAGGTGATAGACACACTTATAACTTTGACTCAAACTATACAAAAGCAATTCATGTAATCAGAATGTTTGTACCCATCTGATATTTTGAAATTTTTTAAAAAATGTTAAATATAGAGTTATCTTAAGGCCCAGCAATTCCCCACTTTAGTATTTACCCAAGAGAACTGAAAGCATATGTCTATATGAAAATCAATGTTCATAGAAGCATTATTTGTAATCCTTAAAAGTGGAACAACCTAAATGTACACCAGATGAAGAATGGATAAATAAAATGTGGTATTTATACTGATATACCCACACTACTGATGCTACAACATGAATGAAGCTGAAAGCACTCTGCTAAGTGAAGTAACTCAGCCATAAAAGACCACATATTATATGATCTCATTTATATGAACTGTCCAGAATAGGAGTAAATATATAAAGAAAAATAATGTACTAGACAAATCTATAGCGATAAATAGCCTCAGAATGCATGTGGGATTATTAGGAGTGACTGCTAATCGGTACTTAGTTGTTTTTTTTTGTTGTTGTTGGCATAATGAAAACGTCCTCAACTTAGTACTAATGATTGCACAAATTTTTAATATACTAAAAATCAATCAATTGTGCAAAAAAAAGTCAATATGTTATTTTTAAATGAAATTTTTAAAAAGTGTACCAACTTTCAAATTTTTTCTCTTAATGATAGAAATGTATAGATTTCTTTTCTTAATTATATGTAAGCATTGAGTCAAAAATGCAAACATTTTATAACAGATACTGATACAAATATATATTTTTTGTGATAGTGTCCTGTATCTTCCTATAGCTTTTCATTTTGATGTGTTTTATAACTGGACTTCAAATAGATAAACACAACTTTTTATTGCACTGCCTGTTCATCCTAAAGTAGAGAATTTAAAAATTGCTTCCCCAAATCAGTTAAGATACAAATATTTTAATAGTGTATCATCATTTATATTAAATGTTAGACATTTTCCCAGTAATTTTCAGAGGTTCATGTAGAATGAAGTTTATGGTTTTTTAAACACTGGTCCTAGAAAAATAAATCATGTGTTGTTTTATTTGAAAATTACATATTGCGGAATTTCACTTTGTCATCCTAGTTACTTTCTGTGCTCACAATGTAACTTTAGGGCTTTATGTTTTTTTCTTCACTGTAATGCAATTATTTATTGACTATAACATGTAACAGGTTAGAATGATTTCTTGATTTTGATAATAAAAGAAAGAAAACAAAAGAAGTATTAGTATATGTGTTTCAGATTACACTACTATTTTGGAAAATAACTACAATTTATTATTTTATACTTAGGAGAATATGCTGTTTTCAAATTATATCTAATAATATATCTAATACTGAGTTAAGTATGTTATCACATCTACATTCAGAAAAATAAATGGAATTCACTGTCCAAACATTACCGGTTACCTATATTGTCACAATGTCTTACCTTTGTCTTGGCAGGCTGATGAGGGGTTGTTTATGGCACCTCTTGCTAAGGCTAAAGAGTTTGTGTACAATTTTCTGCGCCTTTAGGAAAAGTTGCTTCATGCTGATCTCCAGTTGTTCATAACGGCGCTGAAAATTAGAATCCATTGTCCACAAATGCATTATAGTAGATGTGTTGAGGAAATAATTCATGGGTAGCCTTTTCATAAAGAACTTGAATTCATCTGAAAAAATGTTAAAATTCAACACTTTAATCATAAAACAATTATTTTTCCTTTTCTCCCAAACACACTTAAGATGTCAATATTAAGAACAAATGAATACAATGAATGATTTATGAGTAGTCAATTAATAGAAGATTGGAAATTTGGATTCTTCAGGATGGTTTTCTTTTTTTTTCCCTTAAAATAAAACTTTCATGATAGAAAATAATTAAATGATTTTTGCTAAAGTGAATACTTTGGGCAGAAAGTTTAAGTTCAATTTAATTTTTCTGTGTTCTTCTTTGATGTTATTTCAGTGAACTTTCTCCAACACATGGTGGTCAGTAATCTGGCTTTTATTTTTGGCAAGAGTATTAATAATCCTCTCCAAATTTTGTATATAAAGAGATCTTTCCTGAAGTTTTCATTAACTCAGAATAGAAAATATATAAATTTATTTCTAAATGATTTTATTAATGTTTGATGGAAAAGAGATAGAAAATTATAATATTCAGCTATACACTCTGATTATATCCCATAACTGACCATATCCAATATTTTATGACATAATATATTAAATTATAAGAGCATGCTAAAGAGAAAAATATAAAAAGAATTTAAAGCTCCAACATTGGCTTTTATTTTTGTGTCAATAATTATGCCTTCTTTTCAAATGTCTGGTTAACCATCAGTAGGACTAAAAGTTGATGCTACACGAAAATAAATAATCATCTAAAGAATCTATTAATTATCTAAGCACAAAGATAGTTGAGATATTAGTCAAAAGATAAATGGAACTGTCTTGTAGCAAAGATTTTATATTTTACATTTATTAAAATAATACAGTGCTAACGCTAAGTAGATTGTGATATGTTAAAGATACATATTGTAATCACTGGAGAAACTGCTGAAAATGCACAGAGATGACACTTAAATCCTAATGTAGGAAATAAATTAAATATTAAAAAACAAGAAAATAACGAAACTGGCCATTAACAAATGAATAGATATGCAAAATGTGGTATATACTTACAATAGAATTCTATTTAGCCATAAAAATGAATAAAGTTCTGATACATGCTACGCCATAAATGAACTTTGAAAATATTATGCTCAGTGAAATAAGTAAAACAGGACAAATGCCATATGATTTCATTTATATAAGACATCAAGACTAGTTAACTTCATAGAGACAAAAAGTGTATTAGAATTTACCAGGGGCTGGGTGAAGGGGAAATGGGGAGTTACTACATAATGGTTACAGAATTTCTGTTCTGGGTGATGAAAACTTTTTTTAAAAAAAGATAGTAGTGATAGTTGTATAATATTGTGAATTTAATCAATAACACTGAGTTGGAGACTTAAAATTGATTAAAATGGCATATTTTGTTATATATATTTTATTACAGTAAAAAAGAAATTTCAAAAATAATAATAGTTGAGTTTTACCACAACTCCCTCTTTCTTTTGAAGTAGCTATTCTGAACAGGAACTCAAAACATAAACTTTTTATTGATTTTAATACTTCTTTAGAGGATTCATTTCGTTGAGAATATCAAACACTCGTTTCCATGTGCTACATGGTTGTGTTTTCCCCCAACGTACATATCCACACACCACAAGATTTGGAAAACGTTGTGACTAAAAAATATTATTTGGCAAGTCAGACAAACCACATTTTAGTTGCTATTCTATCTGTAAAAAAGTTGTGTGATATGTAATAAACTTCAGCTTCTCTGTATCTTAATATTGCACTATGTAAACAATATAGAATGTACTAGATGTTAATAATCTTATTTAACTTTAAAATCTATGATGTTACAAATGGTTGTTTTTAGATGCCCATTTAGTTAGGTTTAAGTAGCAAGTTTAAAAATAGTTGTTTTCAAAAGTCCAGTTACAGCTATTAGGCTATTATTCATCTAAATTTCGACAAAATGCATCAATACCTGTTCATTATATGTAGGTATTGTCACTGAGGTAGTATTTAAAATGACCAAATTATTGTTAACATTTCTTAAAATATGCCATTGACACCAGATAAAGTAAAACACATTAATACATGCACATATTTAGATCAATAAATTTATATTCATTTCTTATATTAGGGCTATCTAAATATTCAGATCCAAATTATTTTCATCAGTGCTGGGAAAGTCAATTTTTAACAACTTATTATATTCATGAATATTAATTATTAATTAATATTCTTCTTCTTCTAGAAGAATTAATTATTAATTCTTCTAGAGTGAATAAATACATAATCCAAGCATCTTTTATATACTGAAGATATAGACTTTTACCTGAAAAAGAGAGAAAAATAAAACAAAAGGAAGGACTTTTTTATAAGAAAGATTTTAGAGAGCATATCTATTTGATATGATTCAAATCATTTTTTAAGTAAGCAGAGTATAAATAATAAATGTATTTTAAAATTCTAATTTGACACTACCCTATATTTTGTTTGGTCCCATATGTCTCTTTTGAGAAATTCCATCTTTTGAGTAAAGAGTTGGTACATAGAAACTGGAAAGCATTTCTTGGATTATTCACAGAGCAGATGCCACTACTTTGAAAATCAATCATTCATTTCATTGTCATCTTTTACTTGAACACTGTTGATAAGCCTTTATTGTACCATGGGTATACATTTTTTATGTTCATTGTTTGTTATGATAGTACTGGGAAATGATCTAAATTTGTATATATTGTTCAAGTTAAGGAATATTCTAAAATAGAATTTATTTATTTTACCAAAGTGTATATTATGATGTATGTCAGTTGAAAACTGCCACTATGTAATTTCTAAGAAATAGAGTTTTAGCATGACAGTTGAATAATTACTTAATTATGAAATCATTAGGAATCACCACTGATAGTCACCCAAACATCTATTGAACACCTGTTGTGCACAGAACATACAGATGTTTCAGTCTGTGACAGTGAGTATGGATAAACCTTTCATCATATTTTAAAAAATGACTAATGGCATACAATATATCCAAATGCTAAAATAACATCTTCAGTATCTGAAATTCATTCTACTTAGAAGTCAATAGAATTCCAAGAAATATTCTGGTGGATATTTTTCTTTCATTTTTGGAAATTAGTAAAATTTATATTTATAGAATACAGAAATGAAATTTGAATGATGCATTAGAATTTTTATATAAATATTGTACATAACTGAAAAGAGGAAATATGATAATTAGAGATGGTAGATAGTATTTTACCTTACAGTAATTTCCCTTTAAAATGGGAAATAAAAAATGACTAGCCATATTTTGGGAAGTATAAATAAATTCATAAGAAAAAATAAATCAATGTCATGTTAAAATCACCCAGAAAAACTAAATTTAATATCTAGGTTATTAGAGAGGTATTGTAGAAATATGTGATTGTTAAGTATGTATCAACTGAGTACTTTTGCACAGCAAAGACGATAGAGAAACAAAATAACAAAAACAACAATAATAATAATGGTAATAAACATCATTTATGCTGAGAGGAAGTTATAGTCAGGCACAATCTTCTTAAATAATTTACATGAAGCAAAGAATACTACAAAGGGAAATATATTAATAAATTCTGTAGAGGGACTATTGTAATTTATGTCCATTTAGAATTTTCCCAACTTCTACAATAAATCACCAATATGACTTTGAGTGGCTGCATATCAATGTAAGTGCGTTGAAACCATTCTATCAGCCATAGGTATAGAGTTAATACTGAAATTGACAAAATACTATAATGCTGTATAAAGTAAATGGCAAGCCTGTTCATTAGCTTGTGAACTGGTCAGTTTTATGGGTTACAAAGTGATGGTTGTACAAGGACATAAATCAGAAGCAGATTTTAATTCCTTTGTAACTGCTTAGAAATACATTGTGCTTTTTGATGACTGCTTTATTTTTCTCTGAAAGATGCATTATATTTCTCTATTCAAATATTTCAATACATTAAACTAATTAGAGCAATATATCCTTCATTGTGTTCCCCTGTTTATGACCCCATGCAAATATTTGGTAAGTTACGCAAAGCTTTGTCTTTAAGTATAGAAGTTAGAAAAACTAGGTCCGCACTTTGCCACAGCCCTTGCAATTAGAGAATGGATGCATCATCTAAGCTATAGAAATTTGGTGTACTCACTGTGATTTGGATCTTAAGCTGTTAATGCAAAGACAAAGAGGATGCCTAGAGAAATTCCCTTAGGAGGTAATGGTTATGACATGTAATGGTAGTGTTTAGTTCAATCTGGCATTCACTGCAGTTAGTAGTGATGATCCCAATAAATGTCTTATGCAAAATTTTGAACTGTTTCCTTGGCATGTAGCACAAAGAGTATGTTTCTCTACTCTTGATGGTGATTTTATGTGCTACCCCACATCCTTTAATGAATTCTTTATCAGGTTAAGTCATCTAGAGCCTGTTTTTCTTGCTTACAATCAACGATCTGGACTTAAAGGGGTACAGGTATCAGCAGTGGTTGGACAAAAGCTTCCAAAGACAATTGAGAGAATATGTGGTTGGTTTCCTAGACTGATTGGGGAAAAAGGCTTTATAAATTCACCCACTATTAAGGTCTGACAACAGAACTTGCACATGTGCTCATGTAGAATGAAGTGCTTGTTCCAGGAATGGCATTTGAGACTATGTGCCTGTGTAGAATTGAATGAAAAGTGTAAAAAATTCAACGACTGGTTATAAATTGGTTACTACTAACACAGATGGTTTGCTTAAGAGATCAAATTTCTGCACTTTCTTCCAAAGCTCAGAATGGATGTTAGAGACTTTCAAAGACTGTGCTAAAGGAATCTTTTATCTCTTACAGCTGTAGAGCTTCAAAATTAACTTTTGTCCTAAGATTAAATTTAAATTCCTACCAGGCATGTTATATTAAAGCTAGAAATAAAACTGATTGGGAAATCGCGGAAACCTGGGAACTGAAAGGTAGATGTACGGGAGGACTGAGATTGACACACAATGATCCAAAGCATGAATTCTTTCCCGCCCCCTCCAAGGCAACACTTCTGCCTTGTTTGATGGACTTTGTCTTGCCTTCAGACATTGCAGTGATCCTAACGGAAGGAGTGCCTATCATCGGGAAGCCAATGTTTATCATGCCTCAGTTCCATCACCCCTAATGGCCCAGGGGTGCTTATTAAAAAAAAATTCTAAGAGAAGGATAATTTTCCAATAAACTATCAAGAATTTGCTAATTTTTACTGAAGAAAAAGGCATTGGTGAAAAGAATGCCAACCTCTCTGATGAGTGAGCAATGCATTGGCTGTTTTCTGTAGGTTGGGGACACGAGGAAGGCAAAAATCTGTGTGAAATCAGATAATCTCTCTGATTTCAATGAAGATATAGTTACCCCCTGTGCCTCTGGTCTACTGGTAGTTAGGAGCCGCCAGAGGCACAGACAGTAGACATAAATTATACACAACAGGTCCAGTTAGATCTACTTAGAAAAGTCTAACCTGTAGGGGATTTTAGGTCCCTAAGGATATAAATAGAAAACTAATGCCTGGAGGTCCTATTTAATTTGTATAATTAAAAAAAAAAGATATGGGTCTCATAACAAAGATCTGACTTAGTCATCATGAGAAGAAGAAAGCTATCCGATCAAATTCTTAGTCCTGAATCATTTCAAAGGCTCAGAATTCCTGGATCACAACTTAAATTGGGCAAATTCTTCCCTTGAATGTTTAGTTAATGCTAATTTCTGGGGCTCTGAAATGTTAAAATATTCCATCCATCAGAGGACGGCCTCATAAAAATAAGGTAGTAAGTTTGGTTCCCCCTGTATCCTCTTCATATTAGGTCCAGGTCGGACCGTAATCCATGCTGTATTTATTTCACCATTCTCCGTTAAAAATATCAGAGTAGAAAAACATTGGCTCCATAACTTATTGTGGAGTAAGTTAAGATCTATTAAGGTAAAAAGATAAAGTGAAGTTTTCCCTTCCGACTGAAAGTCTAAATCCAAAGTCACATTTCTTGTTTTTTTATGCTTGACACAATTGCAAGAATTAGAGATCCATTCAACTCTTGAACATTGTGAGGATCGTGTTCATATTCCATTTCCTGTTAATTCTACATGTTGGCTAGAGATTAAACATAAAATAGCTCTAATTAAAACTGCTACTCCTGAGGAGATAACTTTACTAGTGGCATGACTCTTGGCACAACTAATAAAGCTTCTTCTCTGGTGCACATATTTTTTTTGTCATTGTAAACAGGCAATAGCAGGAACCATTTTCTTTTACATGTCAGTTACAAGAGTTAAACTAACTGATCAACGCATAAGTGCATATATAAGAATAACATCCATTGGTGGTTGGGCAGGGGGCAGGGGGAGGAGGGGAGAGAGGAGGAGGGAGAGGGGACGGGTATATGCATACACAAAGAGTGCAATGCGCACCACCCGAAGGATGGACATATTTGAAACTTGGACTTGGGGGTGGGACAAGGGCAACATACGTAACCTAAACATCTGTACCCCCATAATATGTTGAAATAAAAAAAAACATACTCTTATTGTGGAGTTAAATCATTTCTCAACCTCTGTACAACAATTTACGTCACCGTGCCATGGGAGATATCTTATTAATGAGATGATACTAAAAAAATGTGGAAAACACAAGTAGCAGGTATTCCAGCTGCTGGCCCATATCTCAGCTGTGCCTGAGGACTGACAACGAATCTTATTTATTCTGACAGTCCTGTGATCCTGTGCACATGTGGATTTCCCCTTCGTACCCTTCAAAATGAAGAGCAAGTAACTACTTCTTCATCTCCCCTTAATAAGATAGATGTAAAAATCTTCGAAATTGCATCACATGAATTCCCTGGTGACGTTATGGATAATGATGATTTCAGTGCTCTTTATCGGGGTGGCAGGTGTGCCAGCTACAATTCCTGCGCTCCTCGGTGTCTTCAAGAGACTGCTCCTGCTATGTGATTTCAGGATTGTTCCTGGCATAGCCTCTAAGCCAGCATCTCCAGTCCTCATGCGATTCTGTCGACTATCCAATCCAGTGTCTTTAAATAAATTCTTTTTCTGCTGTACTCAGATTCTGTTCTTGCAAGAATGATGACTGATACAGCTAATTGAGGCCTCAAGGGTAATTATAGTCTGTAATTCAACAAGTTTAATAAATATTTACTGTGTGGCTACTGTGTGCCAATCACTGTGTTAGTTAAGTGTTAAAACTACAGTAATAATTATTATTGTGGCTATGATAATGGTACTTCCCTCATAGAATTTCTGTGTAGATGAAATTAGATAATTACTATGAAAACCTAATAAAATGTTTTTACATAATTAGTGACAAATAGCTGTTAGCTATTATTTTTCTTTTCACAGTTATTTCAGTGTTACGTGCTGTGCTGAGCACTTTATATGGATTATCTCATTTAATTCTTTTAACAGTCCTAGGATATGGAAACTGTCATAATCTACATTTTGCTGATGAGAAATTTCCCTGAGAAAGGTTCAGCAAACTGTTCAAAGTGACACTGTTATTAATCAGAGCCCAGAACAAACCAAGTCTGAAAAAAGTGTGGTTCCTACTTAATAAGCATAAGTTATTCTAGAGTTGAAAGGAAAATAAAATTATTCTTCCCTATGTGTAAGGGATGCTTTTGTTTGTTAGACTTTTCATAAACATTATTGCATCCAGTCTCATAATAACCATGCACTACTAGACCAAGCTGGTTCTGTTGAGGTGTGGTATGAAACTAATTTGAATTACACGACTTTAGCATAGATCCAACTATGAGAGAAAAATGAGGAATATAATAGACTCAAGGAAATATAAAAGGAAAGATAACTTTCTATTCCATGAAGGTCAGGGATATGTTTTATTTTTATTTGTATTTTCTCTTTCCAAAAGCCTAAGGCAGCGTATTACACATACTATGAATTAAGCATATATTTCTTAAATGGCTTAACTAAACTGTCAAGATGCAGAAAGAAATGGTTGAAGCTAAATATAAACATATAAAGAATAATTCATGTAGAAAAGTAGAGCTTGAAAATGGTCATATAAAACATGGAGCCACACGTGATCCACGTGGGAAAATAAAGTTGAATTAAGATGTGCATTATAGTTCTAAACCTTAGTACTACTATGGAAAAGGGAATTTGGATTGAAAGCGAAACTACAAAGTAAAAACATAGATAAATTTCTCAATTTAATGGATGAGAAAAGACAGAGAGTTCAGGTTGTGAAATTATGGCCTGTTAATTTCAGACTAATAAATTATTAAACAAAATATCATGCAATAATATGTAATCATTGGTTATAAGCAAAACTAGAAGCACATATTCATGAATGCATGAGGAAAATTTTCATTCAGTACCTTTTAACTATTGAGCTTTCTTCTAGGCCCCAACTCTCTTAATTCTACACTGCAATCATTTCTGTCATGTCCACTGTATTGAAATTATAACCACGACTCAAACATGTTGAATAAATTTCTTCAGATATGGCGCCTCCTAAGAAATGTCTACAGAAAATCTTCTGAACACGCAAGCAATATTTGCCTACAAGATCAAACTCATTTTAAACTATTTACCCACTAGCAGACAAAGGAGCCAGGGCTAGGGTGATGGTGGCAAGAAGTAAGATGGCTTGATAAACTCAACGTCCCTCCGCTGTCAAAGAATTTTCCCTCTGGCTGGAGGAATTGGTGGGGTTGATCTGATATCTACCATGGGTCTTCATTCCTTTATTGGACATAATGTAACTGGCATAGGTGTGCAAGTATATTGTAGCTTTTATTTGTTTTTTTTGTTGTTGTTGCTGTTTGCTGGCTTTCTTGCTTTTACTAAATGGTCGATGGTATGTTCGATTGACATCCAATGGAGATAGGATGGGGGAAAATACGTTGTACACTTTCAATAACAAGTAATACTCAAGGAAATACTCTCTCTCTTAACCAGGAAAAACCCCATTCTCCCCTTGTAGGCTAGCTGTCAATTTTTGCAGCAGCCTTCATTGCTTGCTGACAGTTAATGAAAATGGAGTTCAAAGAAGTTTAGTGATTTCCCTATAAACATACGTCTACAGAAAAGTTGAATTAGTACTTAAACTAAGAACTCTCACCCATAAATTGTATTTCATACCATGTTGTCATCTTAAGTGTCATATACATCAAATGAAAATATATAATAATTATTGAAATGGTACTAATTCACATATTATTTAACCGTTAGGAAATATTTCCAAGCAGGACAATTTTTAAAACTATATAAATAAAATCATCAACATTTTAATGTTCATATTTATACATTTATAATTAAATTAAGAACAAGTATAAAAGAAATTATCTTATGGTATTCAGATATGGTTTATTGCAAAGATAATTCTATGTATAGTTAAGACTCTCATCACATTATAAAGAAATTACCTGAGTCCTTGGTCATTTGATAGAATCCTAACAAATTATTTTTAGAACTTTGGAAAATCAAACTTTAACCAAGAGTGGGTACATCTTTCAAATAGTGAAATCTCTGAGAGAAGAAAGCAACCCAAATCCTACATGGAAACAACAAGGAAGCCACATCTAGACAAGGAGGCTCTCTCCATCAGCCAAACTGAGTGTCTCTACACACATCTAGGCAGAATGGGGAGCCAGGCAGTTATTTTGCTTCATGATATTAAGTTGAAATCTGCTTTATAACTTTTTTCTTCCTTTCTCATAGCAGTTTCACATATAATGGAAATGCTTTCTAGAAGAAAAATAGAAGCAATATGATAAAATTTTCAATAAGACTGAGTCAATGTCAGGGTGACAAATGGCTAAAGTCCTTATATGTGAGTTAATTTCTTCCTTAACTATTTAAATATTGGCTTTTATGTAACAATTAAGAGATGGCATGCTCTCTCTTTTTATCAAGCCATGATTACAAGTGATCATTCATTATTTCTTAGCTGTTAAAGATTTTTTACTCTGGATTGAATTAACCAAATATATTATGTGCTCTATTCCTCCAATACACTTTTTGTGATATTATTGATACTTGAATTTGTTAAAAAGTTAACTTTTTTGAATAAAACAATAAGCGATATTTCTAATTGGTCATGGCTTAGTCTGTTTATTCCAAATTAAAACATCTCAGACTGTGGCATTTACACTTTACAGAGAGTTGGCAGTTGTGCTAACTTGTTTATTATGAACTTGGCACCATTGTCACCAGTCTAAAGCTGAGAATTTTTCCCCAAATCCCCTTCCTTGGACAGGTCTAGGTTAGATATTTTCAATCAGAGAAACTCATATGGGTTGCGGAAGACCGACATGAAGTGGGAACCATCACCATGATGATTAACATGTGACAAGCACAGTCCTTCCCAAAAAATGCGGTGATATGGCGGCTTCCACACATAGACACAGCTGCTTCCACAGAAATGGCAGCATGCCCAGAAGCAGCAACTTCCAGATACCTCTCTCCAAGGTATCTCACTTGATGGTGGCCAGATGCATGCAACCTCTTGGACCTGTCTGTAGACTCTTACTTTTCCACCCACGCCAGGGCTTTGAGATTAAGTGGGTTGTGGACGTTTATCAAGTCCTTTTTCTACCCCTTACCATTCCTTCTTTTCGCATGTCTTTCTTCATATAAGCACTAATTCCCATTTCTAACTCCATTTCCCATACTATTTTCATTGGCTTTATTTTTCTGTCTAAGCTCTGATGAGCAAGCTAGGTAATACAGTTGCAGCTAGTTTTTACCACTTCCATTTTCCTCTTATTATTACTACCGGAACATTGATTTTATATCCAGACCCACTGCTTTATGCAGATATGAAATTACTTGCAGCCTTTGGTGGATATGTAACAACATTCTGACCAGTGCCAACAAAGCATAAATCTCTGTCTGTGCATGTGTGTGTGCTGGGGGGAACTTAAGTGTGGGTAAAATTTTTCATTTCATGTTCAGATTTTGTCCTTCTCTTTTGGGCTTTTCTGCATCTTTTCAAGTGAAATGCAGATCCAAAAATGAAGCAGCCATATTGTAACCATGAGGAAAAAGTCAAGAGAAAGGGAAAGACCTTGGTCTTCATCTCAAGTCCTTCAAGCAACACTGGAATTACCGTCTCGCTCCTGTTATATACAGATTGCTGTCACTGAGGATAGGAAAGAAAGAGCTAGAATGCAAGTCTCTAAAACAAGAGTTCCCAAACTTATTATCTCCAAGTTCTTATCTTACTTTCTTAGAAATTATTAAGGATCCTAAAGCGCTTTCATTTCTGTAAGTATTTTACAGATAGTTACCATTTTAAATTGAATATCTATTTATTATTTCATGTAAAATAATAATAAGCCATTTACATATAACACATTTTTATAAAAATAACTATATTTTCCAAAACAAAAAAACATTGTTAGAAGATTGTTTCACATTTTGCAAACCTCTTTAATGTCTGTCTTAAGAAAAAAATATCTGGATTTTCATATCTGTTTCTGTATTCAATTTTTTGCAATATCACACACTATGTAGACATTTCTTAGACATCTCTGTACACGCATAAGAAAATAAAAGTGAAAAAGAAAACAAATAATGTCTCAAAATTATTATAACAGGAGGCTTGATCTCATGACCTCCTGAAAGTATCTCAGGGACCAGCAGATTTCTCCTGACTACACTTTAAGAACTGCTGCTCCAAAGAATAACATGACAATCACATGCTATTTCAATTAACATCCTCATTAGCCCTATGATGTAAATAAATAAAAAGTAGGTCAGCTCTATTTATTCCCTTTTACAGTCAAGGGAACTTTACTTCAGAGTGGTAATCTCTTTCCTCCAACATCAAAGTTGATACCTACACTGTCTGGTCTTTAAAAATATGTCCTATTTCAACAAAGATCAAAGTGTGCATATTATGTATCAAAGGTATATAGTATGTAATTACTTTACAAAATAGCCGTATAGTTTTTTTATATAATGACAAACATTTAAATAATATAACAAGCAGGATCAATTCCATAGTATTTATAGTATGCTACTTATTTAAGAAAAGGAAATGTGTGGTATTCATTTCCTAAGAATTTAACATGTAATGTTTCATTTTTCAAATCACCTAAACATAATAATCAAAGACAAAATCATATGTCAATATATATTTAATGGCTGCTGCGTCCTCTCAATAGTTTTGCTCTTTTTCATCACAGATTGTCTTGGAATTCCATAGGGTAGAGAAATAAAACTATGACAGTTATCATATGATTTTTTTCCCCTGAACCATGCTGACAAATTTTAAAACTGGAGCATCGTGTTTATTCAGTCTGCTGCAGAGGTGAGCTGGTCTGACCATTGCTCTGAAAATCACCATTACTATTCTTCATGGAGAGCCCTGAGAGCCAGTCATAAAGGATACACACGACACCATATAGCATGGGAGCCTGGTGCTTTTGGGGAGTCCTGGCATTGTGTACAAAAAAGTGGTCTAATAAATAAAATCATGGCCATATTACTCCTTTCTCACAATATTTTCAATAGTAATCTAAGCAATAAAAGTAATAGCAGGTCTAACACCACAGGCAAAATTAAATTGAAATAGAAAATTGCAAAGCTAGTGAAATTGTTATCAGAGGGATTGATCTACAATAGAACCAATATTTTAAGCTTCCAAATAAATGCTCAGTATAATGATACTTCACTGTCGTGCAGAAAGTATGATAGTGATTTGCCAAAGATATATTACTTTAAAAAGTCTTCCCATTTTTCATATGCTGGAGCAAAACACAAAGAACTAAAATGAAAATACATTTATTTTTATGTTACAAAGGATTTTAGTTATTCATAATACATTACTTAACTCATCCTAAAATCTAGACTCTCAGTTTCGAGGAATAATTCTTTTTATATTGGAACCCACAGGAACACTGAACTTTAGCCAGAAATGTTGCTTCTCTGTACAAACAATTGCAGTCAATGCAATGGTTCGAGAAAGGTTTAGAAATGATTATATATTACAAATTACAGTTTTCTTCATTTCATCGTATAATAAGTAAACATAAAAAAGATCACTATTGAGTTTCATTTCTTATAGGATGCGAAAAGCATAACGAACAGAAATATGTCCGTCTATGTATTTACTGACCATCTGTATCTATCTGTGTCTGCAATCTATCTATCTATCCATCAGCCAATCATCTATCAACACCTGTTATATGCCTTGTAATTAACAGGATACCCTACATTTTGTTGCTATAAAAAAAAAGAAAAAAACAATTCTTAGGTGCTTAAAACAATTTCTTTCTTTCTCACGTTACATATTTCAGTGGATCAGTGTTGGCCTCTGCAGGATCCTAGGATTATGCAAGCTCTGTGTTCTAACTACACACCTTGGAGCATAAGGCCTTCCTGCTTCTCCCAGAAGGGGAAGAGAGGGATATGAGGTTTTGTTTTGCTTTGTTTTGTTTTACTGCCACAGCCCATAAATAATATCCTTTATTTGCACTTACCCTTTATTTGTCAGAAATTATATTGCACCACCTAACTGCAAAAAAACTGGGAAACACAGGGGAGCAAATGGAATATTTGGTGAGCATTATTGTCTCTGCAATCTATCCTGCTCATCATCAAAGATCCCTTTTCTCTTTGTTCTACGTATAGAACATACTCTGTACTTCCCTAGGAAAGATGATCCAAATGTCCTATTGCTGTATCAAGTGTAAAGGACAAGTTTGTTGAGAGATATGGGTTACTATGTATATCAATTTCAGATATAGCTCCCATTGGTCTGCAAGTCTATACACTAAAAAGAGTAATTTGCCCCCCGCACCCAGTATCGGTGGTGTTGGAGGGCCAGAACAACCACAATAGACATCATCACTTGTAAAGGGCATAAATGGGAAGCACAAAGAAGTCACTGTTTTTAACTATCTTGAAACTCTCTGTGGCAGACACCATAAAAGCTCCTAACCCTGGAACTGCAGAGTGTTCCTGGATTAGATGATGCGTTACTTTCGAGGAGGACGTTCTTTTACCTTATGGACTTGTACTAGTAACGCCACCCACAATTCTTTTCCAGAGATAGTTCTTTGATCTGCTACATTTCTTTGCTTTTTTGTCTTTCTGCCTCTCTTAGTTTTAAAGGGACTGATGACCTCAAAGCTGTCAGGATTTTAAATGAAGATCGTGCCCTTATTTTGGTCTTTCACAAAAACATGTGCCCCTTAGACTTTCTCTTTCTTACTTTTAATGCTTGTGAGATTTCTGACTTTGTCTCCTTCATGTCCCAAAGACAGTTCATTGGTTTCTTTAACACATGATCAAACACAGTCATCAACACAAACCACAAGGGCTTTGCATTTTAACCTCTTCCTGTAGAGCTAAAATTGCATGTGGCAAACGGCCTCCCTTGCAGCTAACTGCAGGAGACAGCATCACCAAAGGATAATGAGTTGACATTTTCTTGCTATAGCACTGATTGACCACTAGGCCAAAATCACCATTTTATTTGTTTGTTTGTATGTTTGTCATAGAAGTACCCACTTTTAGTATACAATTTTTGTAGTAGTCAGGAGAGACAAGGTTACGTAGTGATGACAAACACAGAGATAACTTAATCTTTGAATCTTTGTAATTATTATAGGAATCAATATCAAATAATGTTTTTGAAAGTCAATAAAAAATTCATTACTTTTCAATGCATAATTTTAATTCAAAAGGCAAAATTAAAAAATTAAGGAAAAAAAGAGTAAGTATTGGTATTAAACTCTACAATCCCATATTTACAATATTAAAATCCAAGAAGTTATATAAAATGAAAAAGAATTTGTAATTAATCTGACAAACCTGATTTTACTTAACTTGTTTTAGGAATAAATTTTTTATGATGCATCATGAAGACAAATTAGAATGTTATGTAATATGCAGTTGGTCCTTCTTATCCGTGGGTTCTACATCAGTTGATTTAATCAACCGCAGATCAAAAATATTAAAAATAAATGATGGTTGCATCTGTCTTGAAAATGTATAGACTTTGTTCTTGTCACTATTCCCTAAACAATACAGTATGACAATTATTTACATAGCATTTACATTATATTAGGAATTATAAGTAATCTAGAGATGATTTAAAGTATACAAGAGGATTTGCATAGATTATATGCAAATAATGTGTCATTTTATATAAGAGACTTAAGCATCCATGAATTTTGGTATCATCAGGGAATTCTGGAACCCCTGGTACCCAGGAAGAATGTATTTGTATCATATTATCATTCTAAAAGCCAAAGTGCTGTAAATCTCTAACATATTTTCCCCAAGGGTTTTGCACGTATTGCTGTGGGTGTATAATTCCTAAATGATGTAGAACAATAGCATATCATAGGTGACTACTTATGTGTAATACTTTGGCACAAAATATGTCCCTCCACATTCATCATATTTAAATTTTTAAGTTTTCCCACAAGCAACATATATTTATTTTACTTTCTGAATATTAGTGCATGTTCTTATTTTTATTAATCTTATAACCATCTGAATTTCAAAGATGTTTATCCAATGAAATTGTCCTTTAATAAGCTAGTTGTAATGGCACACTTTCAAAGTATACATTTTTGTCAATAAAAATATCAACATTTTGTTATTTTTTATATCTAGAAGTGTAAAGAAAAATATCTAAGGAATTAGGTAAATATATTGATGTCAAAAATCTGAATACTGGTTCAATAGCTTCCTTGCTTGCTGCTGAAGATTAATCACATCTGAGAACACACATGACTGTTTGGGCAGCACAGTGACAAAAATTGAATTTCATCTTTCTTAGAGCCTCTACCCATTATTTACATAAGTATTTATAAATGTACAGATAATCATATCCTTTATAGAGATAAAAAAGAAACAGACTTGCTAAAAAAAGAATATTAAACAAATTGGGTGAGTTAAATGACAAAACCATATATGAGTATTGAAAAAAGTCAAGAGAAATTGAAGAACTACAAGGGAGGTAATATATTTAAATTCAGCAGGTTTTATTTTGTACAAAATTATTTGAAATATTTCCATGAATGAAATTCGATTATCAGCTTTGCAGGAATAACAGTATATACTAAACTGAACAGACATCAGTGGAATTAGATCATGCCTACCTTTCTCCTTTCTTTTATTACAATGTCAGCATAATATTTAAAATGTCTCAGCAAACTCTTCCGTTCATAACTTGAATAAGTAGATTTGCCAGGTGCAGCACTAGCAGGAGGCCCGTAATGTATTTAAGTTTGAAAATGAGGCGATTATATTTCAAAGTTCTGATTGGCTACATTTTAATTTCGAACTATGAGATGAACTGATTTAGCTAGTGCCTTTCTGGAGAAATCTTACACATCTGCACCTGTTCGTTTTATTAAAACAGAAACACCTTGCCAGGGGTGAGAAAAGGATATTGATCACAGG
Source organism: Avahi laniger (assembly GCA_963575035.1). Taxonomy (NCBI): domain Eukaryota; kingdom Metazoa; phylum Chordata; class Mammalia; order Primates; family Indriidae; genus Avahi; species Avahi laniger. The sequence continues at coordinate 36,537 of CAUYSK010020795.1, forward strand.
AACCATGACAGCTTGGGTCCTCTGCTCTTAGTATTGATTACATTTCTTGACAGTCACATGGGAAATTAATTACTAGTAGGCAATTAACATTCTTAAAAAATAATAAAGAAAACATAATTATATTGAGAACCCCCAGAGACTGTTTGCAATCTTAAATGCGAATTTCCCAGGTCTCTTTTGAATAGCTATGGCAATCTAGGTTTTAATATTCCTGTTGGTCTACATCAGTTTGTCAGCCCAGTCCCTGTCTCTGACAAAAAGCAGTAATTATTAATGTTTTATTTACTTATTTTACATTATTAAAATGAATCCTGAGTTTTCATCTAATTAAAAATTCCCCAAGGAATCGCTCAATGAAAACAAGATAAAATTTGCTTTTCATATAAATCGCATCATCTCACAAGTAAAATATATCTGCTGTGAGAAAGAGTCAGGACACTTTGTCTACTATTAGCTTGTAATCTTGTTAAATTCATTTTTTCCCCTCTCCCCTTACAGAATAGTGACTCAGTGAACAGACTCTGAAGACAGACCATTTAGGCTTCAGTTTCTGCATTGTCACCCAGAAATCATGTAACCTTGGGAAAGGTTATACACCTTCTCTGTAACACAGTTTCCTATTATGTAAGGTGGAGTAATGTTGGCTTTGTACTTTTTGTAGTTATTAATATTATCCTTAATGAGCACATGAGGTGTTCTGGTTCAGACAAGGATTTCTTATTTAATACCTTATAGTAAATAATTTGTCAGCCCTCTTTTGCCCTAGTCCTTACCTTTCCTTGGGGTGACATAAGGAGAGCTGATGTCATTTTTCTCCAAATAACCTGGTACCCCTTTGACCAAGCACCGGGGAAAAAGAAATTTTTGTTTACAAAGGGGAAAGAAGTAGCTGCTCCGCTCCCTATCTGAAAGGATCACCTGGGAAGCTAATGGGTCTGAATCCTAACTTCAACTCTTTGGTACATGAATAAAATCTCTCCAAAAACCAGACAGCCCCATTTGTCTTGCATTTTGCGTTATGGTTTCATAGCCTAGTGGTGGATCCAAATTCACAGTCTTTATCCTAAATGTATGCACCTATGGGTATAGCTGCTCCAGTCCACCTGGCACTTAAGGGAAGCACATGCGACCAGCTGGAACTATTTGGCCTTCGTAGGGTGATGAAAAAAGTTTTACTGTCCTTTCATATAAAAACAATTAGTTCCCAAGTTAGGGGACTGCTATAAATCTAATACTTATGGGCATGTTTTTAAGACATTATGACTTTTTATAGGAACATTAAGAAATCCAAGGAAGCTGTATATTCTCACAAATAATAATAGTAATCCCTGAGAAAAATTTATAATGTTTAAATGAATTAATACATAAAATTCCTTCATAATTAGCTAAAATTATAGTACCAAAAAAATCTAACTCCAATTGATTTTTCAAAGATTCTGGAAGTCAATATATTTGCTACATTATTAAAGTATTAAATAAACTTTATTTGAAACATGGTCATTTAGTATTAACCTGCCTGTCATTAACATTTTATGCCAAAATAATAAATATTTACAAGAAGCTACAAAAATAGTACAGAGAAAATCCTGTGTATGTTTCATCCAAGTTCTGCTAATGATCACATTTTACATCAATATAGTCCAATATCAAAACCAGAAAATTTACATAGTCGTAATGTATGTGTATAGTTCTATGCCATTTTATCATAAAGGTATACAAACCGATTATCTCCAAAGTCAAGTTACAGAATTATTCTATCACCACAAAGATATCACTAGTTCCAACCCTTCGTAGTGACGCCAACCCCTCTGCTTTTAGCCATCTCTAACACTTGCTAAACATCAATTTTTTATCTCTGTAATTTTGTCATTTTGAAAATATTATACAAATGAAATCAGACAATATGTAATCTTTAAATTTTTTTCCCACTCAGTATAACGCCCTTGAATTTTATCAAAGTTGTATGTATCAATATAACAGTTCATCCTTGTTATTCGTGAATAGAATGTCACGTGGTATGAGTGCACTATGGTGTGTTTAACAATTTATCTAAAGTGGAACATTTTGGTTGTTTTCAATCTTTGACTAATATAAATAAACCAATTCTATTTCGTGTAATTATTGATATTCTAAGGTTTGAGCTTGCCATTTTACTTTTTTCTTTTCATCCCGTGTTTTCACATTTTTTTCTGGTTTTTTTTTTTTTTGCTACATAACATCACAGTGTGCTAGTGTAGATATTTTACTGGTTTGAATAAAGTGTAGAAACCATACCTCTTCTTTAAATCCCTTTATCATCATTCATTTAAAATATAATTTTCTTAAATATTTTCTCTACATATATTGAGGATCACATTAGACCATATCAATATTTTGTTTTGGCCATTAAACATAATTTAGAAAACCAAGAAGAAAAGGAAAGACAATTTGACTTATCTTTATTTTTACTGTTTTTTTTCCTTTTTTTTAAATTTCAGAATATTACGGGGGTATAAAGTTTGAGGTTACATATATTGCCTTTGCGCTGCCTGAGTCAGAGCGACGAGCATGCCCCTCCTTACTGCTCTCTTTTTTGTTTTAACATTTCTTTTTTCTTCCCTTTTGATGTTCTGGTATCTTTTTTTTTTTTTTTACCATTTCCTTTCTGTTTAGAGAACTTCTTTTAGCCATTATTTTAGGTCTTTGGTGAAAAATTTTCTTAATTTTTCTTTATCTGAAAATATATTGAAATCCCTTTAACTCCCGAAAGATATTTTTGTGTGGTATTGAATCCTGAATAACAATCCTTTCATATCAGCACTTGAAAAATGTTATGTCACTTCTTTCTCATCTCCATAGTATTTGAAGAAAAAATTCAAATCGTTTTCTACCTATAGGCAAGGTGTTGTTGCTCTCTGTTTTCAAGGGTTTTTTGTTTTGTTTTGCTTTTGCTTTCAGAAATTAGACTGTGATGTATCTTGTGTAGATTTCTTTGTGTTTATCCTGTTTTGCATTCTTTCAATTTCTTTGTAAGTTTACATCTCTACCAAATGTGGGGAATTTTCAGCTATTATTATGTCTTTGAATAATTTTTAGCCTCTTCTTCTTAACTCTCTTCTTGCAAGTCTTTAAAAACAAGAAAGTTGGATCTTTTGTTAGACTACATGAGGTCCCCAATGATCTGTTTTTGTTTTGTTTTGTTTTTTCCAGAATATTTTCTCTCTGATGTTCAGATTGAATAATTTCTATTGTTTTACCTTCCCGTTACTTGATTATTTTCTCTGTCTCATTCGTTCTGCCGTTGAGCCCATCAATTCAGTGTTTGGTTTAGTTACAATTTTCACTTTTACAATCTCCGTTTGGTCTTATTTAAAACTTTTCTTTTCTGACTGTTTGACAAAATAAATTTAATCTTCTCCAAAATGATATATGGCCTTTGCATTCAGCTTCAGGGAAGTAATTTCTAGCATGCCTAATAGGAGTGTTTTTGCTTGCTTGGGCCATGTGGGTTATCCCGGATAGTCTACCGTGCTATTTAGGCAGAAAGTTGGTTACAGCAAACAATGGGAAATGAGGTACCAGAAAGACCAACACTGTGATTTAGTGTAGGGGCTTCTGGTCACACAGTATCAGTTGATTTGAATCAACTGATCAATCACCACTAAGGTCAATCACAACTCACATCAATCATATGGGCAGTCAATGAATGAATTATACCTTTGTGATAGATCCCTAATAAAAACTCTAGACACTGAGGCTCATATGAGCTTCCTTCATTGGCAAAACACCATGCATGTTATCATAAATTGATGCTAGGAAAGCAACATGGCCTGACTTCATGGGGAGAGGACAAAAGAAACTCCATATTTGGTAATTCCTCAGACTGTGTGCTGTATATATCTTCCCCTGGTTGACTTTCATCTGTATCCATTTCTTGTAATAAATTATAACTGTGAGTAAAATAGACTTCAGAGATATCTGTGAGCCCTACTAGTGAATTATTAAAATTTAGAGTTTTCTTTTTGTTTGTTTGTTTCTTTTTTATTTTTTGCTTTGTTTTGGAAATTTCTGCACTTGAAATTATTGTCAGACTTGAGGGCAGTATTACCCTGTGAGAACTATGTTACTTCTAACTTAGCAATTGGCCTAACTTTTCACACTGAGACTTTATAGTTTTTTTCTTTTGTTTCAAACATGTTTATAATTGTTCATTAATGACGGTTGCATTAAAATCCCTGTCAGATAATTACAGCAATTAGATTATCTTCTGTTGGCATCTATTGATGGTCTTTTCTCATTCAACTTGAGATTTTTTGGTGCTGCATAAAAGTAATTTCAATTGAAACTTGAAAATTTTGGGTATTATGTTAGGAATCACTGGATCTTATTTAAATGAGTTTTAGCAGGTCACATCTGGAGATGCTCAAAGATGGAAGAATGATACTACCTGGTTAATGACAGATTGGGCTTGAAGTCTAAGTTCTGAATTTATCTACCATTGAAACTCTTGGGAAGAAGAGCTTCTCATTACTTCTGGGAAGGGGTGGGAGTGAGTTTCCCTATGAGGTTTCTGATGATACCATTGCTGTAGGAGGCGCCTCATCACTCTATGCAGATGCCCCTTATTGACACTGCAGGGGCTTGAGCTCGTTACTCCCTTGATGATGAAGGTCCTGACTTTCTACTAGGCATCCTCTGACATGACAGGTATGGGGGAAAAACATTACCATTTAGTGAGGATGAAACTCCAAGCTCACACTCAGGACAGCCTGGTAATGACCAAGATGCAGGCTCACTACTTGACCTTGATGGCAAGGGGTACATTAGAGCTACAGTGTTTTATTAGGTGTTTGGCTGGAATATGGTAATTAGTATCTCAAAGTTTTCTGTCTTTCCAGGTTTCCCCTTTCGTGACCCTTTGCCTAGAAAGAACAGACTTTCCTTTTGTCTGTGCCCATCAGTGTTTTCAAGTTTCTGGAGATTGCACTATCCAATTCATGACATATACGGCAGAAAAGAAAAAAAAAAAAAGAAAGAAAACTTCATGGCTGTATTTATCATTATGTCTTATGGTCCCTAGACAGTGTGCCATTTTCTCTGTACTTTTTAGAATTTTATTTTTATTTTATGTGTAATTTCAGAATTTTTAGCTAAACCTTTTTAGTTTTAGAGACAGTAATAAAGTATTGCTAATAGTTTTCTTTATTAAAAATATTTTATGGTAGTAAGAATACTTGAGATCAATCCTCTTCACAAATTTTTATGTGTGTGATATATTATTATTGATTGTAAGTATGATGTTGTACAGCAGATTTTTAGAACTAATTCATCTTTCTTAAAAAACATTATGTCCACTGATTGGCAATTTCTTCTTTCCCCTACTTCCTGCTCCTAGCGGCCACCATTTTACTCTTTGATTCTATGAATTAGACCATTTTAGACACCTCACATAAATTAAATCATGTAGTATTTGCCTTTCTGTGACTGGCTTATTTTGCCTATCATGTGTCCACAAAGTTCATCAATGTTGTTGCATATTTCAAAATTTCCTCTTTAAGGTGAATATTACATTGTATGTATATACATTATTTTCTTTTCCACTCATCTGTTGGTGGACAATTAGAATGCTTCCACATCTGGGATATTGTGGACAGTGCTACAGTGACCATGGGAGAGGTAATATCTCTTTGGGAATCTGATTTTAATTATTTTTTTACAAATAGCCAAAAGTGGGATTGCTAAATTATATGAAATTCTACTTTTAAATTTTTGAGGAACCCCCATATTGTTTTTTACATCAGCTGAACCATTTTGTTTTCACGCCAACAACTGAAAAGTTTCCAGTTTCTCTGCATCCTTGCCAACATACAGACCAATGGAATAGAATAGAGAGCCTAGAATAACTCCATGCATATATAGTAAACTAATATTCAGCAAAAATTTCAAGTATATGCACAGGAAAAGGATAGTCTCCTTAACAAATAGCATCAGATAACTGGATATCTACATGTAAAAGAATAAAATTGCACCTTTATCTCACACTAATCATAAAAATTAACTCAGAATAGATTAAAGACTTAAACATAAGATCTGACACTTTAATACTCCTAGAAGAAAATATAAATGAAAACTTTCATGACATTCATCTTGGTAATTATTTCATGGATATGACATCAAAAACACAGGGTATAATAACAACAAAAATAAACAAGGAGAACTGTTAATAGATCAAATTTAAAAGTTTCTGCAAAGGAAATAATCAACAGAATCAAAAGGCAATCAATATAATGGAAGAAAATATTTACAAATCATATATCTAATAAGAGATTAATTTCTAAAATATATGAGGTATTCACACAACTCAAAAGCCAAAAAAATAATAACCTAATTGAGAAGTGGACTAAGGCCTTGGAAGATATTTCTACAAAGAAGAAATACAAATGGCCAACCAGTGAATGAAAAATGCTCAAAGTCACTGGTCGTGAGGGAAATGTAAATTAAAACCCCAATTAGATATCAACATATCTGTCGGGATAAGTATTACCAAAAAATAAACAAATAAAAACCAAAGACAACAAATATTTTTCTTAATTAATTATTATGGACCCAAATTAAAAAAATAAATAAAAAAGTTGAATCTCTTACATATTACCTTAGTTGTAAATTTTCCATTGGTAGAAAGTTGGCTTAGCTGGCACAGCAATCTAAGCGCCTGATTCTAAGAAGTTCTAACTACAGAGATTACAAAAGTACACAATTAATAGAAATAATGTAGACATCAGTACCTCCTACATTTTTCCTTACTATCTTGAATTAATACAATGCCATCTATTAGATTATTAATATAATACTCAAATCTAAATATGTGGATCTAACGACGCAGCTGTATAAAACATTTGCAGATAATGTAGTTACTCGATTATGGTTACACAATAAAAATATCATAAATAGCTAGTCTACAAATTAAAGAGATAGACTTTTAAAGCATATATAAAAGTGAAATTATTTCAAATACATTTATGGAACACCTACTTTTTTTCTAGGCCCGGGGGAAAAAATAAGTTGTGAGTTTAAAATATTATAATGCAGGTCACATCTTTGTACACGGTAGAGGATGGAGTCCTTGAGGCTGCGAGCCCAAAGTCAGTAACCGTAAAAGTTTCTTGTACTTTCGCAGCACTCGTTCATTCTGTTCCCTTTGCCAGTCTCATCCTGAGTGCCTTTCCAAAGCACAAGCCATGTTTATCGCATATTTTAATCTTTGGCACCTCACTTCTTAATGAGTAAAATAATTAAAATCAGTTTACTTATTAAAATATTCATGGGCAGAAATTCACATTATACTGGTACTGTAATTTCTCTAAATTCAGAAGTGGTGCTCAGGGAAATGGTATGGTAAATTTTTTTAAAAAAGGTATCTTTTTAAGAAAAAAATCAAATTTCTGCAATATCTGGATTTATTGTGCCTAGGAAACCAGAAAGGAATCCTAAGATGGTCTGATCAGGTTTGGTCACTCTGAAAGAGATCAGTCTCTCTTATTTTTTATTTGTATTTTTTTTTTACAAATGATTAACTAGTGTTACAGTGTATGCCTAAGTACTTACAGTCAGTTAAAAAGGCAGAGTTTGTGTAAGAACTCAAGTTCCAGCATTCTTATACCAAGGCTTTTTAAACCCCAGAGTCAAGTCTTCTTTTTTAAATTTTCTTTTTATTTTATATTTTATTTTTTACATTAAATTGTGTGTATAGTGTGCAGAACAATGCTTTTAAGTTTATATACATTGTGAAATGACTAAATCTAGCTAATTAACATATATATTATCTCACATAGTTATTGTTTTTCTGATGAGGACACTTTATATCCACTCTTTAAGCATTTTTCCAGGATACATTATTAACTGTAATCATCATGTCATACAATAAATCTCTTGAACTTATTCCCCCTATTTAAATAAAATTTTGTATCCTTTGACTGACATTTCCCCAATCCAACCCTCCAACCATTCCAGCCCCTGGTAACCACCATGCTACTTTCCACTTCTATGAGATCAACATTTTTAGATTGCATATATATTAAATAATTGCAATCATGTAATATTTGTCTTTTTGTGCCTGACTTGCTTCATTCAACATAATGTCTTCCAGGGTCTTCCATGTTGTTGGAAATGAGAGGATTTTCTTTTTTATCACTGAATGGTATTTCGTTGTGTATATATACCACATGTTTTTTATCCATTTACCTATTGATGGACCCTTAAGTTCATTCTGTATCTTGGCTATTATGAATAATGCTGCAATAAACATGAGAGTGTAGATATTTTATGAGCATATTGATTTCATTTCCTTTGGATATATAACCATGATTTCTGGAGGAATCTCCATACTGTTTTCCATAATGGTTGTACTACTTTGCATTCTCACCAACAGTGTGCAAGGATTCCCTTTTTTCCACATCCTTGTCAATACTTGTTATCTTTTGTCTTTTTGGTAATAGCTATACTAACAGGTGTGAGGCAATTTTCATTTTCCTGATGATTAGTAATGTTGAGCATTTTTTCATATACTTGTTGGCCATTTCTATAACTTCTTTTGAGATATGTCTATTCAGGTCTTTTGGCCATTTTTAAAGTGGGCAATTTATTTTGTTAGTATTGAGTTGTTTGTGTTATTTATGTATTTTAGATATTACCCCTTTATCAGACATATAGCTTGCAAATATATTTTTCCCATTCTTTGGGTTGTCTCTCCACTCTGCTGATTGTTTCCTTTACTGTGAAGAAGCTTTTTAGCTTGATGTGATCCCATTCATATATTTTTACTTACGCAATCTGTGCTTTTGTGGTTATATCCAAACATGTCATTGCCCAGACAAATATCATGGAACATTTCCCCTTTGTTTTCCTCTAGTACATTTGTAGTATCAGTCTTTAATTCATTTTGAGTTGAATTTTGTATATGGTGTGAGAAAAGTATCTAATTTAATTTTTCTACATTTATTCAGTTTTCCTAACGCCATTTATTAAACAGCTTTTCCTTTATCCTTTGTGTGTTCTTGGCTTCTTTGTCAAAAATTACTTGTCTGTAAATGCATGTATTTATTTTAAGGCTCTCTCTTTGTTTCATTGATCTTTGTATCTGCCTTTATGCCAGTGTCATGCTGTTGTGATTGCTATAGCTTTGTCATATATTTTGAAGTCAGGTAGCATGATGCCTCCAGCTTTGTTCCTTTTGTTCAGGATTACTTGGCTATTCAAAGGATTTAGTGATTCCATGCAAATTTTAGTATTGTTTTTTCTATACTTTGAAAGAATGCCATTGGTATTTTGACAAAGATTACATTTAATCTGTAGATTACTTTGGATAGTATGAATATTTTAACAACATTAATTCTTCCAACCCATGAGCACAGTATATCTTTTCATTTATTTGTGTCTTTCTAAATTTCTTTCATTGGTGTTTTAGATAGTTTACACTGGAAAGAACTTTAACCTCATTAGCTAAATTTATTCCTAAGTATTTTATTTTTTGTATCTATTGTAAATGGGATTGTTTTCTTGATTTCTTTTTTAGATAGTTCACTGTTATTGTATATAAATGCTATTGATTTTCTGTAGGTTGATTTTGTATCATGCAACATTACTGAATTTGTTAGTTAGTTCTTACACATATTTGGTGAAGTTGTTAGGTTTTCTATATATAAAATCCTGAAGAGTGGGTATCCTTGTTCTTGTTCTGGATCTTATAAAAACATTTTCAATTTTTCCTCATTGAGTATGATGTTAGCTGAGTTTATAATACATGATATTTATTGTGTTGAGGTGCACTCCTTCTATACCTAATCGTTGAGTTTTTATCATGAAAGGATGCTAAATTTTGTTAAATGCATTTTTTGCATCTATTGAAAAGATCTTATGCTTTTTGCCCTTTGTTCTTCTGATGGTATGCATCAGATTTATTCATTTACATTTGTTGGACCATCCTTGCATCTCTGGAATTAATCCCATTTGATCGTGGTAAATTATTTTGTGAATGTGCTATTGGATTTGATTTGCAAGAGTTTATTGAGGGTTTTTGCATCCACATTCATCAGGGATATTGGTCTCTAGGCTTCTTTTTATGTAGTGTCTTTATGTGTTTTGGTATCAGGGTGATGCTGTCCATGTTAAATTAATCTGGAATTACTATCTCTTCTTCAAAGTTTAATGGAACAGTTTGAGAAGAATTGGTATTACTACTTCTTTAAATGTTTGATAGAGTTCAGCAGTGAAGCCATCAGGTTCTGGGCCTGTGTTTCACTTGGGACTTTTTATTATTGATGTAATATATTTACTTGCTATTGGTCTATTCAGATTTTCTATTTCTTTATAATTCACTCTTGGTAGATTTTATGTATCAAAAAATTTATTTATCTCTTCTAGGTTATACAATATACAATCCTTTAGTATATAATTGTTAACAGTCTTTTATAATCATTTATATTTCTGTGTATCAATTGTAATGTCTCCTTTTCATTCATTCTTTGTCTTAGTTTACTTGATAGTTTGCCATTTTGTTTATCTTTTCAAAAAATCAACTATTAGTTGTACTGACATTTTCTAGTTTATTCTAGCCTTTAAATTATTTATTTATTCTGTGATCTTTATTATTTCCTTCCTTCTACTAACTTCGCTTTTAGTTTTTTTTGTGCGTTTTACTTTCTTCTGTTGCAACATTGGCTTGTTTAACTAAGTTTCAGACAAGGTAAGAAAATTATGGTCTGTGATAATTCAGAGATACACTGGGGAAAAGTTAAATATTTTGAACCATATAAAATCAAAATCAAGTTCACTATTTGAGCTACAGTAACTGTCATGAAATAAATTGAACTACAAAATTTTACATAAGGGATGATGCTGTGGTGATAATTTTTTTAAATGCCCCATTTCTCTTTCTGGTCCTCTTAACCATAAAAAGATTTCTCATGCAAATAAATTCTAGTTTTAGGTGACTCTATTTTCTAATATTGGAACAATTCAGTTAGTTTTCATAAATTATTGAATGAAGAATGGAATCAAATGTATTCATAGCTGAGAAAGTGAAATATGAATTGGTTTTATTTGTTTTTGTTTACTTGTTTGTTTTTAGGAACATTCCAATTCCACTATTTTAGGTATTTTAAAGTATACCCTAAATTATTGTTGTTTATATTTACTTTGTTGTGTTATGAAATTTTGTTCATTCTGTTGAATTATCTAACAATATTTTTGTACCCATTAAGCATCCTCACTTTAACCCCCCCTCCCCACTACCCTTCCCAGCCTCTGGTAACTGCTATTCTACTCTGTCTCCATGAGATCAATTGTTTTTAATATTTAGCCCCCACATATATGAGAATATGTGAGATTTGTCTTTCTGTTCTTGGCTTATTTCGCTTAACATAGTGTTCTCCGGTTTCATCCATGTTGATGCAAATGACAGGATTTCATTCTTTTTGTGTCTATATGATGTTCCTTTGTGTATATGCACCACTATTTCTTTATCCATTCATTCATTGATGGACACTTAGGTTGATTTCATATCTCGGTCAATGTGTTTCATGGCTATCGTGTTCTCTTATCTCATTTCCTTAGTCATTTTGGAGGTATATTTGTGCATGGATAGTTGTTCAAATTGATGTTTTTGCAGGGTATGATCACTTGAGAATCCTACTCTGCCATTTGGCTCCACCTCACTGCGAAGTCTTGATAACAGTAAAACATACTCTCCCACCAATAATTGCATATTTCTGTTATAGAGCATACTAATTCTTCCTTTCCAAAATTCATATTGGCATGTTAATCATGATGAAAAATAAATTATAAGGAAAATTATAAAACATGGAGAGAAAAACAGAGTGTTTTTTTCCTTATGTGAAATAATTAATATATTGGAGTTGCTAATATAAAAACATTATAAATATTATTTTTTGTGCAGTATTATGTGCCAGCTATTTATAAAGTAACTTGATACTCATCAAGTTACATTAAAAATATGTTTTACTTCTCACAAAATTTTTCTCTTCAGCAAATAGAGTAGAATTGAATGCCACAATTTTTCACATACCGTCATCAGTGGAAAATAATTTTTAAATGCACATAAGAGAAACTGTATGCATTATGAACTACTGATTTATAAGCCAATGATAATGGAGATGCTTTAAAGGTCAACTGGATGAAAATCAAAGCTAAAGCATTTAACTGCATTATTAAAGTATACATGCTAATTTCTAAGAGGCCACCTCCCTCACTTGGCACTTAGAATTTAACAATCATCAATCATTTGGTTTCAACAAGGAGAAATAGTTCCCCACAACAGTAGTTATCTTCTCAACTTTAGGTGCATAGTAACATTACCCAATATTCAAGTTACATCCTACATCAATTACATAAAAATATCTAGAAATGGAATACAGGAATTGATGCTTTTAATAATCTCTATGAGTTGAAAATGAAGTAATATTACAGTGCCTTACAGCATGATTTGCATTGGGTTCTTACATATTTCTATACACATTTTTGTTCAGGAAAAAATGTAGTTTTCAATATTGCTTTCCAATTTTAAAATCAATTTTTGCATTCATTTAACTGCACAGTTGAAGGCAATAAACAGATATAAAGATAGAAGTAATGAATATACTAGTTAATTACTAGTAATTAATGTAATTAGCATACTAGTTAAATCAGGTAATCTATTCAATGTTTATCAAATTTCAAGATTTTTAAAAAAAAATTCTTGCCAAATTCACAATTTTTCACTAATTTAGTTACAATAAATTGTTCTTACAAACATGTTCTGAAGTTGAATTCCAGAAATAGGGGCTCTGAATCTTCTTATAATCTGACTTTTCTTTTAAAACTTCAAAGGAAATATTTATAAACATGTTCTGGATAACAAAAATCACTTTGCCTTTTTCTTTAAAAAAGTAGTCTCCATCATGTTAAAAGGCATTTTAAAGTGAATTTTAAATAAAAATAATCTTTAAACTGCCTGTTGTCATGTTTGATTTCAAATGAAATTTTAGACCAAAAAAGTCTTTTACTCTTTTTTTAAAAAATCTACATACTGTTTATTAGTGTATCGAACCACTAAGGACCATTAAAAATGCTATTACTTAAACAAGGAACATTAAAGTATGATTTCTTTAATCAAAATTTATTAGTTGGAAAAAAAGTAAACAATTCTTTCATTTGCTATGTGTTCTCCACATTATTATGTACCACAATGTTCTATTTGATATCAGTGTGTAGAAGTTTTTTGTTTGTTTATTTTTTTGGTAAGAAAGGGATGCTAGTGCCTGCTCTTGAAGATTTATAATTTGCATCGGCATAATAAAATATTCCAAAAAGAGCACTTTCAATAAGGATCACTATTAACTTTGCTGGAAATTCAGTAGAAACCACAAAAACACTGACCTAATGTGAAAGAAAGGGTAAAATGGGATTATTAATGGATTTTCTATAAGAAAAGAATAAAATCTTAAACTAGTGACAGAAAAATAAAAGAAAAATAAATAATAAATGTCCGTTTCTAGAAGCCAGGCTCAGGAAAATTGGCTGGTTTTGCTTCAGATGAGGAAGAACTAATGCAAATGAATTATTAATATAACAGCCAAAAGCAAAGATTCCAAATATTCTTGTAAGATAATTATGCATTATTGTTTGGTTGTTCTATGTTTTGCTTAAATGTTTAAAATTTTATTTTTACTTACGGAGTAATATAGAAAACTGTATGCATCCCCAAAATGCCTGCCTTATACCAAAGTCAGTTCTACAGTATTTGCACAGAAAGTAAAGATGAATGAATTGAAATACTCTCATTGTTAATGTGCTTTATATTTAAATTATTTTAAATTTGCGAATTCCCTTACTCTTTCTGGAAATTCTGAGTGGGATGCTTAGGAGTGGCGTTGAATGCGTTAATGGCCTTCCTTTGAAGAAAACCATCAATATGGCGGAGGAAGCAGGGAGGGTCTTATAATATAGAAAAAAGTTAGAAATACAGAAAAGTAACTTGCTGTTTTAAAGAGACAAGAGGTGATGTGTGAGACTCAAGCAGGAATTTCTGCAGTTCGGCTTTGGGAGCAATAAAGAAGCTGATTCAAAATGACATGAAGCTTTATCTCATGCTTTTCACTCTGCCAAGTATCTGAGTTACCAAGAGTTTTTTAAGAGCCCTGAGTATGCAGGAAGTTATCAATCTTATTTACAATTTTGGAAATTGTGTTTAAATTGGAAAATGAGCACCCCCCCAATATACATGTACTAACCTCTGGAATATGCAAATGGTACAATTAGAAAAAGCATCTTTGCACATATGATTAATTAAGAATCCTGACATTGACCAGGAAGGCCTTAATGTTTCCTTCAGCTTGACTAGATTTTAGATATCTTTATTCCCGGCTAATAGGCCCCACCTCCCTTTACTTAGAGCATTCACTTTAGAAAAGTTGCAATTGTATTGTAAATTTTTTCTCTGTCCCTATGAAAGGCAAATTTTCTTCCAGCCCCTTGCAGGTTGATTTTATACTAGGAATGTTTTTCTCTTGGGCCAAGGGGAGATCTGTTTGAAATGTAAACATAAGAAACATAGCTGTGACTTGCGCAGTGCAAATGCAATAGCTGTAACTGAAATGTTTGTACCCCTTAAAAATTTTGAAATGTAAAAAAAGATAGAGCTCTTGTCTCCCAGTTTCTTGGGAGCGTAAAAGCCTGTTTTCTCTAAGTTCCAAGTAACAAATACAGATGGCCTAATAATACTGATTAAACTCCCCCTAATTTATCACCCCATAGTTTTTCACTAGTTCTCCCCAGTTCTTAAAACCTCTCCCACCATTTATTTAATGAGTTGAGTTCAGCCAGGTTTGGGGTCTCCTGCCTGTAATCCCAGCAATTTAGGAGGCTGAGGCAGGAAAGTCAACTGAGCCCCAGAATTGGAGGTTACAGTGAGCAATGATTAGACCACTGCAGCAAGAGAGCAAGACCCCATCTCAAAAAAAAAAAAAAAAAAGAATTCAAATCAATTTCTCTCCCCTCTTGCAATAGTCTTAAATAAAGCCTTTCTTGTCTGTTTAGTCTAATGCATTTTTTTCCTTGACAACATGGAGTGATTAACCTGAATTATCCAGGTGATAGCTAAATACCACTATTACTGATCTTATAATAGAGAGTAAAAGGAAGAATATATCAGAGAAGATGAAGAGGCAATGTGACCATGAAAACAGGGATTGCTGTAAATTGACTGTAAATCAAGCAATATTGAAAGCCACCAAAAGGTGGAAGAATCAAGAAAGTATTCTTCTCTAGAGTATCCAGAGTGACAGTGGTCCTGCTGACACCTTGATTTTGGACTTCTGGTCCTCAGAACTGTGAGAGGGTAAATTTCTATTGTTTTGAGACACTAAGTTTATGATAATTTGTTACAGCAGCGCTGGGGCATATGCAGTGATCAGAAAATATTTTTATGTAAGTGTATCATCTCAAAATTGTAATAACTAAACTATTGCAAAAATGTTCATTCCACTTGAAACATTCTAGATTGAGATCATTCTTTGATTAGGTCAGTAGCATATGAGTACCATATGTTGACAATTGTGCACTGTTTTCATAACAGA
The DNA here is from genome assembly GCA_963575035.1 of Avahi laniger. Lineage (NCBI taxonomy): Eukaryota > Metazoa > Chordata > Mammalia > Primates > Indriidae > Avahi > Avahi laniger. The sequence continues at coordinate 52,145 of CAUYSK010020795.1, forward strand.
AAGCAGTAGTAAATGAAGGCAATGATATTTTGTTTTAGCAGGAAATGTGAAGTTTGTTTGTTTCTTAAGTACTATTGTTAAAATGATAGAACTGAGATAAGCCACTTAAGCACCTGTTTTCAAAAGAATGTTGTTTAAATAGATTAATTCAGCCAGGGCCCTGGAGATACTAATGAAATTTACCAATTTAGGATGAACAGCTTCAGTATGGATTTTTGATAAGAAAACAGCTGCTCATCTAGAAGTAGTAGTAGCTAAAGTCTGAAGGCCATGAGATTTGTCTGTTCTGGAAGTTATGATAAGCAAGGAACAGATGGTTAGAATAAATAATTCAAAAGAGCTCTCCAGTCACTTTAGAGAAAAACAATATGTTGAACAATGTTTACAAGGTTACTTGGAACTTTAGGCATAAAAAACTATTTCTGTTTCCTTTTCATGCTTTCTTTCAACGTGAAGTTTAAAAACAAAAACTTGAATCATTTAAGTGTTAGTCCTCTGAAATCAATGCAGGCAACAACAACATGTGCATCGTATGAGAATATTATGTGTGTTTCATATGTGCAATCACTTTTATTTCATGTCATTTTATTTTATTTTTAGAGGCATGTTCTTACTCTTTCATCCAGGCTGGAGTACAGTGGCACCATCATAGCTCATTGTGCAACCTTGAATGCCTAGGCTCAAGCAATCTCTCGAGTAGGAGTACAGGAGTATAAATGGGCGTCATTATGCCTTTTTTTTTTGGTAGAGACAGGGTCTCGCCATGTTGCCCTGGCTGGTCTTGAACTCCTGGCCTCAAGCAATTCTCCCACCTTGATCTCCCAAAGTGCTGGGATTGCAGGCATGATCCATCACAGCCAGCCCACATTTGAATATATCTAGGCCTCCATTATAAGTGTTGTTAAAGCTAAATTGATGTTCACTTATCTCACGCACAGTTCAGGTTACAGCTAAAAAATAACACCGATTTTTATAATAATCAAAAATAAATAAAACTAATGTTTGCGTAACAGGTTATAGTTTATAAGTATTTTTCTACATACTTCTTCTAATTTGATTTTATTTTACAGATAAAGAATCTGAAACCACTCCTTCAGTGAAGAAAATATGATACTAGCCAAGTAGTTTTGTAATCACACAGGGTACTTAAATTTTACAGCAAAGGTTTGTATATATCCCTGGTTAAAAAATCAGGTAGAAGAAACATATTTTCTTCCTTTACCTCAAAAATATTTTAAAATTGATACATTTCTTCGCTTTGACAATTTCCTTATGTAACATGTATGTATGAAGAATTCCTTTTCTCCTCTCTCATAAAAGGATGTATGCATGTATCTATGCCTGTGCTCATCCACAGCAGCAAGTGTTTATTATAAATATATATATTTGAGACAGAGTCTTGCTCTCTCACCCTCTGTAGAGTGCAGTGGTATCATCATAGCTCACAGCAACCTCAAACTTCTGTGCTCAAGGGATCCTCCCACCTCAGCCTCCCAGAGTGCTAGGATTACAATCATGAGCTACCATGGCCAGTCCTCTTATAATATATTTTTATTCTCCTTTCACTTGGCTACTTAATATTCTCTTCTTCATTTTTTTCCTTCCCTTCTCTGGGAAAATATGCTTAGTGTGTTCCTAATCAGATAATCTTTACTGAACTGTATATGTTCCTCAAGCCACCATTCTAAGTTTCTTATTTTTTTCATAATTAAAGCTCTTGAAAAAATTGCATTTGTTCTCTCCACTTTCTTTCCATTCAAATGCAATTATTCTTCAGCTCATGTTCAGCTACACATCATCAAAAACTTCATATTTGACATGACTTCTCAAGTCCAAAACATAGTAACTATTGGCAGTTGTTCAGGTGTTGTAAGCATGAGCTTTCTGACCTAGATTGTATACAGACTCTCTTATTTTCTCTGGTTATTCTCATGTACCATTTTAAAAACCAAGATTTATAAGTGTGACAGTTTCTATCCCTATAAAGCAGACATTGCCATCAATCACTGATATATTATCCCAACTCTAGCTTCCAACTTTCAGTTATGCTTCGTTGAACATTAGATTTTGTTCCTTTAAAACCACTACAATTTCACTCAGCTGCCGACAGCACCCTGTTTTCTACAATCCGAGTACCAGGGTCAGTCAGGTATGTCTCAGCTGTGGCATACAGATTTAGACTTCTTAAGTGCTATAAATCAAATAGTCAAATTGTTTGCTCAACACCAGATAACTGCTCTGCTACTGTGAGATTTAGTGACTTTCTGGATATTTCATAGAGCTTTGATGAGGCCTTGGTACTATAATATACATTTTTCCTCCAAAAGTGTTTAAACATTTGTTTGTATTCCAGAGTACACGGCTATAATAACGGTTTCCTGAGCCAGAAAGCCGATGGAGAAGTACACATGGAGGCATCGATATTGAGACATTACAGGAAGCTATGGATAAACATAATCGGGAACTGGGGCACTTCATGTTCCCACAGTGATTGGCCACATTAACTGAGAGTTTTTTAGTTTGTTACTGCTATGGAGTTGTCTAACTCTTAAGAAAACTTTCATGAAAAAAATTACCTTTTGTGTTTCAGTAATTGAATTGTAGCTATCGTTCTTCCTAGTGTCATATTTAGTCTCAGTTAATGGAGGTCATTTGTGAATGGAGCCCAGGGCATCACCTGGAAAGTGTCATGGGCACACTTAACCCTAAAATTTCTTATTTAAACAAACACAAGTTAAGAGTAGGCTTCAAATAGGCCATTGTTATAAAAAATGGAACTATAAACTATATTAAATATACTATCAAATAGGCATCTGTTTGTCCTTGTTATATATTCAGTTTCTTCTTTCTCATTCCATTATTCCCAGAGGTGTAATGGATTTGAGCATAATTCTGAAATGTTACCTTATTCAGCACAAAAACTGAGGCTAAGCAAGAAAAGAAAAAATGCCCCAGTTCTGACAGACCAGACATTTCACTTCCAACCACACGGTGGGATGAAAATCAAAACAAAGAGAAGAGACAATAATTAAAGTGGCAAATTTATAATGATTGCGATCTGCTCTTTTTCTCAAAGCACATTCCACTTGTTGTGAAAATCTAAGCACATTCTTTCCTTCTCTCCAAAATTCTAAGTCATCAAGTATAAATGTTTTAATATAGCAAAAAGCAAAAACAAAAACAATGAAACTGTGAAAACTGGCTAAATTGCCAGTCTCATTCTCTACCATTTTCCCTCCTAGCTCATAATCTCGCTGTCTTGATTAATGACAGGTGTTGGCATTCATTGATGCCTAATTATTCCTGTAGATGTAACTCAAGCGTCCGTTTCTCCAGGAGCTCTTCCTCTACTATTTCTCACCAACACACCAAACCTTATTTTCCTTCCTTGCAATGGTACCACACAGAGCCTACCGTTGTCCTGTTTATGTTGGAATCAACTGTTAAAATCTGTCTTCCCAGGTAGATTGTTAGTTCTTCAAGGACACAGTGTTGACCATTTTTTATCTCTTCTGACTACTCAGTACCGAGTTTTTTCAATAAACAGCTACTTCTGAATCATGCCAAAGTTACTGGTGTCTTGTGTCTGGTTCCGAACACTATTAGATCTACCTCGAGATAAGTTTGGGCTTAGAATGAATTTAGAATTTGAACTGGAATAGAACACATGGAACATAAACTCAGAGATCATAGAGTTCATATTTTACTCTCTACCCAGAGAAAGCATAGTGCTCTAATGAGGAACTAGTATTGAATCACCTCCCTAGGCAAGCAGAATTTCATATAATATTTTCTTTTATGTATGGATCTTAGAAAACTAGACTGGGAGGGTCATTTTGCAACAAACAGAGCCATTTACAGAATGCACGAACAGATCCACTATCCTTCCATCCATTTAGGTTATTGTAACAGTAAACATGACACGAGCAGCTGCAATTTTCACAGACTCTCTTCCTATGGGCTTAATCCTTGACAAATGAGTTGCTGTATTGACTTGCACTCATTTTCCTTCAATTCTGTATCACGATGATCTTTGTAAAATTGTATCAGCCTAATGTATGTCATTCACTATCACCAAGAGTGTTATTAAACATAACTAGACTTTATTTTTGATGTCAGATGAAGTTATAACTACCATGTTATGAGGATACAGTACTTTTAAATGCAATATAATTCATTAAATACAATATATATTCATTCAAAAGTGATTTAAAAAAAATGTTTGATTCTCCAAAGGAACACAGAGTGGAGTTGGGATGAAAAGAGAACAAATAGCATTTTTAAAAGTCACACATTACAAATGTATTTATATTTTTAAAAATACATTGAATTCTTACAACTTCAATTAATTTAAATGTCTCTGTAGCCCTCTACACACTTGGGAAGGATTTTCACAGCCTAGAATGTTATTATCAAAGCTTGCTCTGAATTTTAAAATACTAGGAAGTTCAAGAATTAATTGTTTTAAAGATTGTAGAACAGTTGTAGTTTCCCCTAGGAGATTTCCTTGATAGTAAATACCTTGTATTTCATCTGAGAATTTCAAAATATAAGTATGCATTTTAGCAGAAAGCAGGATACCAGGAAAGCAAAAAATATCAAAGATGGAAACTAAGGGCATATTGGCATTTTATATGTTGCTCTTCTTATTGCATAATTTTAAAAACACTTCAGACTGAAATAATGGTTAACATCTACCACAAATAAAAGAATACCCAATCAAAAATAGCATAACATATAGTAGATTGGCATTTGTGATATATATATATATATATATATTAGATTGGCATTGTGAGAGTATTTACAGTTGCTAATTTATTATATGATGCTAATCCTTTTTAAAATTAAACTATTCAAATGCTTGGGTATAGAAATATTATTTCAAACTTGGTATTGGTTTAAAATAAAATACAAATTAATTAAAGCAAATTGATATTAAGTAAAATCTGATTGAATTTTGTCTTGAGGAAAGAAACTTTACCAAGGCTTACTCAGTCAGGAAAAACTTTATAGAATAAATAAGATCTGAGCTGATTTTTGTCATTTCTGTGCGGAGTTGGTTATAACAAACTTTAAGAGGAAACTGGAAAATAGAGATTGACAGGAAAAATGTAGAGATTTGAAATTATATAATGGAAAGAAAGGTGGCATAACAAGGAATATTTACCTTGGTAGAGAAGAATCTATGGTAACAAATTGTCTTACTCAAATACTCTAAAAACTGCATGGAAGAGATACTAGGATTCATCATGTGTAGCTTCAGAGGTGAGAACTGATATGAGTGGCTGGAAATCTAGGAGCTATATATTGGTGACATTTAAGAAAAAAATTATAACACTATAAAAAATTAAACTAGTTACCTTCAGAGAGCCTGAATAATCTGGCCACTAGAGTAAGTTCGCCCATCACTGAAATACTGAATACTAAATATTGTGATACTGTGAGAGAATTTCAGGGTCTGCGAAGAGATTTCTGGCGATGTTTAAGGCCTATCATTACACATCAAGCATGGATTGGTTCAGTTTATTTGTTTTCCCTTCTTACACACTGAGACCAGGTGAATTTAGTGAATCAAATTTTTCTTAGGAAGTAGGATAGATTTTCTGAGTGTTCACATACAGTTGATCTTTTTTTTTTGTCATGATTCTCTCAAGGAAAAATACATTTCCTCCCTATTGAATTCTAGATCTGCCACATCACTTCCTTTGGCCAATAACGCGTGAGCCTAATGGTGTTCGCCACTTTGGAGCAGAAGCTTCACAAGCCAGTGTGCAGTGCGTCTAGGTCTCTTTTCTGCCTGGCGCAGTTGGATCTGTTCCCATGTCTACGTGTGAGACTGTTCTCTCAGCCTGTGTCTGTGATGAGGAAGGGGCAGAGAACAGCTGACCTGCAGGGCACGTGCATTGTAAAGGATAAATTAACTTTCAGAGTTATAAAGCTCACGAGCTTCTGAGGTCACTTGTTCCCTAGCCTGTTCTGAGTGATATGGGCGTTGGGTAAAAGGTACATTAATTGGTTAAATTATGTAAAGTAAGTGGGTCAGAAGCAAAGTATGTTTGGTGAAAAGAAATGACGAGGACAAAGTTAGGGTGTTGGTTACTTATGAACCTAAGGATATATAACAAAATGCCAGACGTGTGCTTACCGCACTTCCAGATACGTTTAGGGCCAGTCCTTCCCTAAGAAAAGAATAAATGAAAAAGAGACAAAAGCCAAGAAAATGATACAAAAGCAGCCCTTTTCTCCACTATCTCCCTCCAACTGTCATGCATTTTGCTTCCTGACCTTCTGCTTCCAAATACACAACAAAGATTAACACAGTCCTCTGAGTCACATAAGCCTTAAGAACTATTATATGTCACATAAGCCTTAAAAACTTATAAGAAGAAGAGAATACTATGATAGTTTTATTTTTCCACTAGGAAAACTGTGTTAAGACAAACTATAATTAGATAATTACCTAGTGCAAAACAAGAGAAAGGGGGATGACAACAGACTAAAAAAAAAAGCCAAATATATTTGTACTTAGGTAGATATCTTACCTATTATCTAGAGCAGGCTATCCGTCATACAAGCACCTTTGCAAGTAAGCAGTTCTTGACTTAAGGCTAAGTTAGGGTCCGTTGCTTCACTAGATGTCTTACCTATAACTTCATGGCATATTAGTTTAGGTACATGAAGAATGGAGAAGTAAAAGGAATACAAATTGCTAAAATAAATATGGAATTCTTCAAATTCTGGCCAAAGTCTACTATACCGTATGATAAGTTTCTGTTTTTCCTGCTCTTGCTTCAAAAAAAAGTCAATAATCAGTAAGAAAACATTTAGTCCATGATAAAATCAGGAGCCACAGCCACAAAAAGCTCAAGGAGTGCAACAATGATAGAAATACCAAGACAAATTTCATGGCATTAAAAAAAAGTAGTTCAGTATTAATTTTTTTAAAAAAGTATCTGTTTTTTGTGTGTGATAAAATGAAAAAAGGGGATCTGACATAAAAGCAGTTTATGTGAAAAATTGGAATTTTGGCTCACAACCCAATATAGATGAACGTATGACATATTTGTCAGACGTCTGGAGGAATCTTAAAGTCAATCATGCTCAGAATAAAGGAAGTAATTATTTCATTGCATTTTACACTAACACAATCACATGGGTAATACTGTATTCTATTTGGTTCTGAATTCTACTGACAAATCGAGATTAACCCAAGAAGATGAAAAGAATGGTTAATGGTTTAGAAATTTTGTGAAATAAAGATAATCATTTTATGTCTAAGATATTTCTATTACATTTGCAGGAAGAAAGATGCAAAGAGGATGTGATAGTTGTATGTAAATACCTGAACGTTGCCCTACAGCTCCGAGGAGGAAGACTAAGACTATTGGAAAGAAGTTGAATTTGTATATATTTCAGCACAAGGCAATATAATGCTATTTTTTTCCATAAAAGCTGAAAATAAGAATTTCATTTCAAAATAAAGAGTGGTGTTAAAATTGGAGATGTTCACACTCACATTCTTCAGTTTTGTGATACACTGAGCTCTCCATCCCTGGAAACAGAAGTTAATCAACACTAAATTGTGTAAAGTAGAGAATTTTTCATCAGATAGAAGGTTTGACAAGCTGGTCACTAAAGTGCCTGTTAGCTTTAGCAGTTGAGGCATGACTTTATGCTTCCATAGTCTTTCCAGAAATTTATCTTGTTATACTCTGTGTGTTATCTTGCAGAGCCAGCGTGACAAATTTGGTCAACCTTCCTAAGATGATGCTTGTTCAGAGATCACACGCACAACTACCTGACAACTTGACATAACACCAAGCATTTGTTTTGCTGACAATTAACTCCAAGATCTTTCCAATAACACTTTGTCAACTCCTTAAACGATGCACTGACTTTTGCCAACAGCAGGGTTATTTCTTCTTTAAAGCTAGCTGTTAAGATCATACTAGCGAGATAACAAAAATTAAATGGGACTCTCAGTGACAGTCCATTTAGCCTCATGGCAGATGCTATGTGCATGCTATAGAGGTGTCACTGTACGAGAACGGAGAAGGGTGAAGGGGACATTGTTCAAACCAAAAGAAAACTATATTTTACAAACAGATTTAATAATTGCTACGAGTCATTTGGCTACAATCCACAACGTTGTAATTATAAATGTGTTTAAAATCTTGAATTATCTTAATGATAATGAAAAAAATTGATACTCTAGAAGTGAAAGATTAGACATAGCATGGTTAAAGTTAGTGTTACAGCCTGATTACGATCTTCAAAAGCAACTTAGAGTCTTTTGAAAAAGTAGATAGCAAATATTAACAGCAACTGAAAGTACCTTGCAGGGAGTGGAATTCACTCTAAGTAAAAAGAGTATTTCTTTTGGCTCTAGAGCTTCCCATCATTCCATTATGAAATAAGCAAAGGATGACACATAAACTTCGCTGTCAGTATTTAGGAGTATTTAAAATATATGCTAATTGGTAATTAATATCATATGTCATATAAATATACATATCAATATCATTCCATATAAATATACGTGCTGTTATGTGACTCTGTGCATCACCTACATGTATAACTTTTATCATGAGGGGCTTATTATCATCTCTGGATCACAGAAAGCTGCTACCTAAGTTATTGCCTCTAGACAATATGAGCTATGACAAACAGGTCAGGGTTCTCCTTAGGTAATAATAGCACTTGTTCGTGAGAGAGATTCATATAGTGTAAGAGCCATGTACTTTTGTATGAGCTTGAATCCCAAATTTATAACTTATTAGATGTGTTGTACAAGTTACTTAGCATGTGTTAGTTCTGGCTTTCTTACTTTTAAAATAACAAAATAATACAATCGTAATATTAGTATTTTAAAGGACTACTTTAAAGAGTAAATGGTGTAAAGTCTGTAATGTCCTTTATAACTTGAATCATTATAAATGAGTCACTATAATTTCATTAAACTCATTATATCAAAGAATTTGGAAAAGATGGTAAATACCATGATTTCTTAGAGAATTTAATCAAATAAAATCTCACAATTTTACTTTTTTATTGGATGAATAAATCACAATCATCAATCTATATTTCTTTCACTCACAGTGAAATATAAAGTTTAATTTTCTTATGTATTATTCAGCATAGACCCAGTTTTACCAAGGTAAAAAACACCATCAAAAAATGTCTAGGTTTCAATTCACATCACATATCCACCTAGGGCCAGCTGGGGGCTCTACTCTCCTTTGTCCTATTTCGGTGACACGAGCTGTCAGTCTTCACCATCTTGACCATCTAAGTTGCTTTGGCTGAGGAAGTAAATCTAGTAAATTGCACCAGGTTCTTAAAGTCTTCCTCTAAACAGTGATTAGCATAGTTTCCTCTTGTTTCCTTTATCAAAACAAGTCACGTGACCATACTTAACTTCAGGAGTGCCAGGTGTGTCTATAAAAATGAGATCCAGTACTATTTTCTGAAAAGTATAAATGACTACTTTATAGTACATACTAACTTCATTTAACATTCTTGAAAAGTATCCTGTGTAGATTAAATATCTGTTTCCAGAGATCTGACAATCACATATGAAATATTGCGCATCCTATACCTGGACTTTGTGTTAATTTCCAATGCTCTACTGTCATGTATTTCTGCATGCACCCAAAAGTTCATGTCAAAATTCTATGTATTGCTGTCTTCTTTACTAATGCAATGATTGACACAGCAGTTTATGTAAAATACACCAAAATTAACTCTGCACCTGTATGCAGAATTACGTTTTAGCGGAATGATGTTTAAAAATAAATAGCACATTTCTTTGAAAATAAATGAGGACTTGTTAGTACAACTACTAACATGTAAAAGGTGTGAATGTGCTGAGCGTTGATAAACTTTAACATGGCTTCTTGGAGTTTAGAGCTAAATGAATAACCATTTTTATCAAAATAACCCAAGTTGTAGCATAAAGTGCACACAACCTAGAAAAGTTGTCATATATATTTTTATAAAACTGACCACAGGGTAGCCAGTAAAAACTCTCTGAATATACTGTATTATTTATTAATCTTTCTTCACCAAAGTCTGTGCTAATACAAAAAAAAAACACTTAATGAAGTCATCATTTATTTTGATTTTATGATAGTGAATAAAAATTTTGAACGGTTTGCTTCAGACTAAACTGGATATTTGAGTGAATAATGACTTCAAAGAAATGCAGACTATGATGGCTTTAGACAAACACATGCACATTTATGAAAGACAATTTTTATAAGAAATAAACTCATGTCAATGGAAAAAGTATTATATCTGTGTGATCTGGTGCACCTATATATTGTCATTTTATTCCGAGGAGTAATGCAAGGTGGTTTTTCAGCTCTCTTTCAGATTCGAGTGACAGATAGGAATATCAAAGGAAAAAAAAACAAACAAAAAAAAATTCCCTCAAAATACGTATATAAAAATACAAAATAATATAGAGGTAGTATTTTTTTTTTTAATTTAAACATACCTGTTGTAAAGATGAAAGGTGTTACAGTTACTATGACATTCCAAGAGACAATGAATGAAGTAGATCAAACCAAATGTGTGGGCAATGTCTGGCCACACATATATTTTGTTATCTCATTCAGCAATCAATCAACATATATTGTGATATAAAATGTGTCTATTATATATAGCACACTGGACTATATTTTATGAAATGATGTAAAGAAATATGTTGTTCTCTGCCCTTAAGAAATGTCAAATTCTTTTCAGATAGTTGGAACGACGGCAGTGATTTAAGCACAGAAAGTATCAGGCCAACTGGAACAGGTAGAAGGCATTTGGCAGAAAGCCTATTGGGATCTAAATCAGAAATAGCTACATAAAACACCTGCTTGGCACTCCATAGCCATTTTATTTCAGATGATGTTAAAAAATTAATTGAAGTACAGGATGAAATTGGGTAATGGCAAAGGTGATATTCATAATATATTAAATACTGGTACAGTCATGCATTGATGAATCAGAGTGGAAAAACTGACCAATCAAAACAAATAGCAGTGGAAACCAAATTGGGTTTGCTACGTTAGTCTTGGGGCTGGATACCATCACTGTACTGGGCATATCCATAAATACAGTATAGCCAATGAGCAGATTATCACAATAAATTAAAAACATATTGAAATAATAGGAATCAAGATTGAGAATTGAGGCCCGGCAGTGGTTCACGCCTGTAATCCCAGCACTTTGGGAGCTGAGACAAGAGGATTGCTTGAGGCCAGGAACTCGAGACCAGCCTGAGCAACACAGAGAGATCTCATCTCCACAATAAATTTTTAAAAATTACCTAGACATGGTGGTGCATGCTACAGTCCTGGCTACTCAGGAGGCTTAGGTTTAGGTGGAAGGATCGCATAAGCCCAGGAGTTAGAGGTTATAGTGAGCTATGATTTTGCCACTGCACTCTAGCTTAGGTGACAAAGAAAGACTCTGTCTCTTAAAAAATATAATAAAATTTAAAAATAAAACAAAATTTAATAATATCAAGATTTATAATTATGAAAAGCTTGTGTTCTGTCCCTTACTCTTATATTCTAACTGCCAATTTCTTTAAAAAGGTAAGTTATAAATACAACCATATGATGGTCAAAAAGCTTGACCCATGAGAAGGCAATATTCCATGTGATAGTTAATTTAGAATGAGAATTTTATACCTAGTTCATAAGGTCTAAATAAGGTTACCGAATGACAAATGAAGTAGCCAAAATTTTAAGACCTTAAATGACTTGCTAATGATCGCTGGTCTTTTACTGATAAAGCTTGTTTATCTGACACTCAGCTATTTAGTTTAGACAAAATGCTGAGTACGGTGTGTTGAATGCATCAGATTTCTCTGAACTATAGATACATCTCACTGTCCTGTTAATATAGAAGATTGGAGAGCAACAGATAGCAAGAGCACAATTTATGTATTTCCATCTAATATTATATGGTTAGATGACACAAATTATGATATTTTCAGTCTCTTATATCTAAAAAGCAAAATGTGGCTGACATTGTAGCTGTACAAAAACATCCTCTTCTCCTCTAAGCAGTGGTAAAACGGTATTTCTCCATTTCCTCCGAAATTAGGCTTGGCCATAAAAAGTGACGACTGACCGCACGTTTTCCCATTGCCCCATAACCAGACCACTCGAGACAGAGATATTTCCTGTCTCCTCCTTCCAGGAGTGAGGGCAACGCAGTAAAGCCCAGGCTGTGCTGTGCTGGACATGTAACATGAACAGGAAATAATATTTGTTTGTATCTCAGATTTGGGGGATTGTTTCTGACCGAAAGCTCATCTTAATTTATACAGGAATTGGACCCAGAAATGGAGGGGTGGAGTGGTGCCAAAAAAGCAAAAGCCTACAGCTGTGGAGGTGACTCAGTGGATGATGAATGTGTCAAGGACACTTCAGCTGAGGCTGGAATGACAATGATGACAATCCGTGTTAAGCAGTTTATAAAATAGCTGATATAACTGTCCCCTGCAGTAACTGGGAAAGATTACATATACCCATTAAACTCAGATGTCGGAAAGTAGAGTGCTAGTTTCTGTTGGTGATAACTGTTCCTGGCAAAGTACAGCAAGCATTATCCTCCGCCACAGTGAGGCATTGCTCCAGACGGCTGCACTCTTAGCCCGTGACCTGGAGTGAGAAGACACAGAGCAGATCCCACAGACAACTCCCAACGGACAAGGGATGTGAGTAACGTAAACTGCGATGTCCTAATCCAAAGAGAATTTTGAGCTGTGCACTTCTGCAGCATTGCTTATATTTCCTGTCTGATATAAGACCTCGAAGGTAGAAGAAAATTGCTGAGCTTGAAAACATGAATAGAAGAGAATAGAGAGACAACGAATGAGGTAGAGTCGGAAGAAGCAACAGCTTCTCAATTCCCAGTAATAAAATAACTCATTTAGTTACAATGGCCAATTAAAATTTGGCATCATAGCCAGGATATATGTGCATGGCCTCCATGCCCCTTGTCATGACCATGGAATACATTAATTTGTTGGACACTAGGGAGCATGTCCAGCAAAAGTTGTGGCATCTAATAAATGCTCTCAGTGGACATCAAAGCACAAGTAAAGGAGTCTTATAAAATCTCATAATTCAAATCAGAGGGGAAGGAGGGAGGAACAGGGTGAAAACGAAAAGAAAAATAGTAAATATGGAAAACATTTAAGACAGACCATGAATGTGGCTATTGGCCCAAGGAACTGACTGAACCCGAATAGACAAAAGAGCAGTTAACTTTGACATGAACTGTACTGTCCAAGAAACCATGTCTCTGGCTGAAAATCATGTGAAGTTTATGATTTTTGTTCCCAGTGTTTGGGCAGAAAACAGGCTGAGAAAGCTATTCTCCAGGTGTGTTCTCCAATTGTCATCTCACACGTGGCTGAGGAGGGTAATGGAATAGAAAGATCACCCATATGTGGGAACTTGGGTCCATGAAAGACAGTAAACAAGACAGCTACTCTTAGTAAGAAAAACTGAGGACTCTTCAAAGAACATTCCCCACTTCCAGGTTAGGGACCTCAGAATATCTTGCCAGTGTGAAGTTTCAGAATTGCTCCAAACTGAAGTTTGTTTTGTGTCCTGTTTTCCTCTTTCTGACTTCCCAGCTTGTTGTGTGTGGTTATGCTGACCAATTCTACCTTGGTATATAATATGTCTGGGAGAGACATTAATTACTTGCTTTTCAGTTCCTGCCTTGGTACCAAAAGAAATCACATTTGGATTTGATGAAGAGGCTGCCAATCCTCACTGACTACACTGGACTCAGTAATAGATGTGACTTTTGCTCTGTTTTTCTTGGGAAGGAGGTGAATGTGCCCTGCATCTGAGAAGAGAAGCAAATCGAGTATCTGGTGACAGTGCACTGTGGAGCCCTTAGAACTTTTTAAATGTATACCTCAGACTTCCTTTCAAGGAAAAAAAATACTCTCCTTGAAGTAGGCAGAAATAATTTTGTAATGGTATGTTGGCAGATGTGCCATAAATCATTTTCTGGCTAAAGCTGTAAGACTTAGTGCATGCATAGCTTGCCGTGCTTTCCCTTTAACCACGGTGATGTGGATTGTTCTGTCAGCTTCAGTCCTAGATAGAGGAGACAGAGCAAAACCACAGCAAATTTGCAATGAGCAACTGAGTAAGGAAAAATCTTTAATGTTATATCTCAAAGATTTGGGGAATTCTTTACTACTGAAAGATTATCTAGCTTGTCCTTAATGACTGACCATCTCAAATTGACTTAAGAGTGAAGGAGATTTATCAGCTCATGTAAATGAAACTCTACAGAAAAGGGAAGCTTGAAGCAGGAGTGATTCAACAGCTCACAGATGTAATCAAAGACACATTTTTTTTTTTTCTGTCTTGCATGGCTTAAGCAACACTTTATGTTTGCAACGTGGCTCTCTAATGCTCTTATGACTATTTTCTACTTTCACATCTAAGAAGAAAAGCTAACAACACTCTCTGTAGCTATTGGGAAAAATAAGGACTCTTTTCTCTCCCTCTCATATCCCCAGGAAATATATTTCTTGGGTTTATGGACCCAATTTTATATGTGACTTGAACTGATCTTTGCAGCCAGGGAAACGGATTCTTGTGATAAACTTGCATTAACCAGAGAGCAATTGTGGATCTCAATGGAAGCTCACTCCCATACATTGTGAAATACTAAAAATGGAATGAGGATTTCTCAAAGAAAATCTGTGATATTTTAGTGTTAGGGAAGGAGAATGAACACTGAGAAGCAAACAGTAGATTCATATTAAATATTATAACATGTAAAGTAGAATGTTAGTTTAAATTCAAATCTATTATTCAGATATACTTATTTTCCCTTGACAATGTTCTTTGTCCATTAACTGATGGTGAAACATCAGCTGAGGGAGAAACTGTTTTTGAGAAAGTAAATTAAGAATACTCTAAATAAAATTACTGAGAGAATAGATTGCTTTTTAAAACATAGCTTGTAAACTGAAGCTAACCCAAACTTTACAATACCGTAATACGCAATACATTTTGTCTATACAGCATTAGAAAGTTTATCTATGTTCAGTTGAAGTGTCAAAATGGATAGTGTTCTTCAAAAATAACACCTAGACAAGGTGGCCTCTAACTGCCATTCTTGTATCATCAAATAAATATCTTTATATTTAATAGGACACGATTCTGATAAAGATATATGTTGACAGCGTACAATACACCTTAGATTTTTCTATAAGCTAAGTGATAACAAAAATTGTCAAAGAGTAAAGCGTCATGTCAAAAATGTTCTCAAAGATTTGTGCTTTGTATAAACCAAGCCCTTTATTTTTCCTCCAGGTTATTTCTTGCAAGAATATCATCGTATTTCATAATTTATAGCTTAAGTAATTAAGTTTCTCATTCATTCAGAACATAATTGAGGATAACTTAGAAAATTTGGGGGAAAAAATAATGTATTGTCATGTATTTAGTGATTCTTTATTTTTCTGGAAATTTTGGTAAATGATCATATAATCCTTATAGTTTAAATCATTTAGATGTATGTGTCAAATTGAGTATTTCCAGCTTTCTCATTAAGGTGGAATCCTTTATCCAGATTTGAGTAGACACTGTTTCTAAGTAATTGACAACAAAATTGTTATGTTTATCTAATTAAATGTACTTCACAAATGGCTTTTGATTTGGTTACTGCTATTGTTGAGGGTATGTGTGAATTTCATTTCTTTCTGTCTCTATTTTCCATATATCTTTATCCTATATGCTTTTTCTCCATCCTAACAATTTTACATATATGCCATCAATATTTCTGATTAAACATTTTTCAGGAAATGTAAAGAATGACTAAATATATATAAGTATCGTTTTTACAATCAGAAATTATTTCATGTTGCAAGATAATGGAAAAGATATATATTTTAACATTCCCTAACACTTTTATTTGCAGGCTGTTAACAGGTGTATTTTCTAGGACTTGAAACTTACAGAATAAAATGTATCAAATATAATCAAATATAAAAATGGCTTAGCATTCTAGGCTAATCTGACCTACTGCATGAATTTTACACGTGATGAAAATAAGAAACACATATAATTGAAAGACATTTACAAACAAGTTATTTTGATCTAATAAAATATGCAACTTACTATCTTCCTTTTCTTTACGGTGGCAGTTCTAGACAGCATTCTATATCATTGTGGTATGTACTCTGACATATTTCATGTTGCTATTATTTCTAAGGAAGAATATCCTAATTTCAGATAAATATTCTTTTTAAATAAAATAACAAAAATAAACTGATTTTTCTCAGTTTTAATAAAAATATCTTCTACATGTTAATTATTTGCATTCATTTAATTTTTAAAAATTAAATTGAATTAAGCATTTGAAAGCAACCTAAAACTTGATCCCAATTAGTATTATCTGTAGAGTATAAGAGAATTTGAATTTCAGGCATATAGGTAAGTATATACAAATTACTCTCTTGCACCTAAATTCAAGAATCCTCAACAGAAATATTTAAAGAGTGTGTTTGCATGTAGTATCCTTGTTTTCCCAACCATCAGGGAAATGAAATAAGTTAGTGCATTTCTTTACTATGGTACTTAGAATAAAGGTTATTAACTCATAGGAGCCTGTGAGTGGTGGGAATGTTTTAGAAATATTTTCTCAAGGTAATATCTGCCTCATTACTTCTTATATTTTGTTTATCTCTATAAGGCAAAAAAGAATGTTTTTTCCTCAAAAAAATGAGCTGTTCTCAAAACTATCAAATGTGCCCGTTCATATATTTTACCAGTTTTGAAATGAGTCCAATAAAAATAGAATATTTTACCTACTGTTTACATCCAAGTGCAGATAAATGAATATGGCTTTACCGAAGATAGAATATACTAACAAAATGTTTAGGTTGATTATTTAACTATTTGTACACTGAATTTATTTTTAAACTGCATGTTTTCTAAGATAGATCATAAAATTAATAGCAAAGCAGGGTAATTCTTCAAATTAAATCTGAATCAGGTAAGTATGTCAAACCACTGGTTAGAACAAAAAATTAAATATTGTAATTTTCAATATTGAAAATAGTTTCAGAGAAATTTCACCAGAAAATAAATTTATCCTACGAATCATTGTTTTCCCAACATCACCGTAACTGAACTCAGTAAGATAAAAGCCTTTGGTTCTAACCTTAGATGGACAGCTCCAATGTGGGATAAGATTAAAAAGTCTGATTTTTATTAGGACTGGTTTCTATTAGCACTTTCAAATCTCTGGTTATAGAATATCCAAGATTAATTTTTTTAATCAATTCACTACAAATTTCAATATATTAATATGTAGTGAGCTTTTTAAAATGTTAATTCATTTAATTATTCTAAGATTATGTCCTTCAGATTATTTAGTTGCCAAAATACTTATTTTTTCATTTTTATTAAATTTTTATATAAATAAAAAAAATGCCATTATTATAAGTGCACAACTCAGAGAATTTTCAGAAACTAAACACACTCACATAGCCAGCCTCTGGTTAAAAAAATAATAATATAATGATATCTTGGCACCAAAAATGCCTCCCAGATTCTTATCCATTACAGCCCTTGACTCGGAAAGGGTACCATTGCCCTGGTTTGTATTAAATAATGGCACAGATGGTCTTCGCTTATGTTTGTACTTAATGTAAATGGAATCATATAATATATATTTTGCGAGCCTGGCTTCTTTTGTTCAATATAATATTTGAGAGATTTATTCATATTCTGGGCAGATCATTAATTCCCTTAACTTTATAAAATTCCATCATGTAAATACATCACAACTTTAAATCTTTTTTATAGGCATTTTGGTAGTGTCCACTTTCAGAACATGAAGTATAGCGCTACTCTCAATATCTTGTACTTTTTTGGATATTTGTGCTGTTGAAAATGTGTGCACATTCTTCTCAGGTGTCTACCTAGCAATGAAATTGCTGGGTCTTAGGAAATGATATATTCATCTTTGGTAGATATTGCAAAATAATTTTTCCAAAATCAATTTCAATTACATACTTCTCATTATGATGTGAGAGCTTCAGTTGTTCCAAATTCTACTTCACTTGTTATTTCTTCCCTCAATATTTTCCATTTTTTTTCATTTCATTTTAGTCTTTTTGGTATATGTATACTGGTATCATGTGTTTATTTGCCTTTTTCTTTTCTATTTTTCTTTATTTTCTTATCTAGTATGCTTTGTTCTAAAGCTTTTATTTTTGTTATCTTTTCATATTTAGGTCAGCGATCAATTTGGAACTGATTTTTTGGTGTGGTTTGAAGCAAGGAAGTTTTTCTTGTGTTTTTTACACATAGATACAGACAGACAAAATAATTATTTATTGGCTTGCTTGTTTGTTTCTTTATACTGCTCTTTAGCTTTTCACTACAGTGTCACCTTAGACATAAATCAGGAGGTCATATATATGTAGATCTCTTACTGGACACTCTTTCTTTTCTATTAGTCATATGTTTAGTCATCATTTCTCAAAATTTTTAAGAGTTTTAAATATGGAATATTCTTCCAGCTTTTTCTTGGCTATCCTAGATATATTGTGTTCCTATTTAAATTCTAGAATTAGCTTGACAATTTCTGGTGGAACATAAGCTACAAGATTTATTTTATTAGAATTATGCTTAATAGATTTTGGGGGAAGATTTGCTGTCATTACACATCAACTTTTAATCCGAGAACATGATAAAGTCCTTTATTTAGGGCTTCCTTATTGTTTCTCAATTATTGTTCATGCTTTTCAGTATAAAGATATTTTATATCTCAATAAAGAATAGTTTTTCATTAGATTTACTTAAAGATATTTGATATGTTTGTGTTGCTCTAACAAATAAAATCTTTAAAATTTTGTTTTCATTTGTTTCTAGTACACGGCTATGGCCATACAGAGTATTTTGTATATTGACCTTTTATACTGCAAATGTGTTATATTGACATTATTCTAAGCAGTTTATCTTTTGAATATTCCATGTATATTACATTATCTCTGAATATGATCATTTTTTATTTCCTTTCCAATAATTATGCTTTGTATTTCTTTTTTTTTCTTTACCTAATTGCACTGACTAGGATCTTGAGTACATTAAGTACATTAATATATTTTCAACAGAAGTAGTAAGAATGGACATCATTGTCTCATTTCTGATTTTAGTGAGAAAGTCAAATTTTCACCATTATATATGATATTTTTTAATAAATCTTTATTAATAAATGGAAGGCTCCATGTATTCCTAGTTTCCTCAAAGATTTTATTTTAGATTATGTGTGAGTATTAGTTACTTTTTCTGAATTTGTTGAGATCTTTACATAATTGTATTTTATTTCTCATTAATGTGATGAATTAATCTGAAAAATATATTTAAATAAATTAATCTGAGAATAAATTCTGTGTGTTCTCTATTTTGTCATTTTTTTCTTTTATTTCAGCATACTTTGTCGTTTTTATACATTACTATATATTACTATAAATAATTGTGGTTTATATGTTTATATACTATAAATATATTAATATGTTATATATAATATGCATTAATTATTAAACAACAAAGTCTATTATTAGTATTATTTTAGCTAGTCCTACAGTTTCAGGATTTTGCTTAGAATATTTTAGGAAAGTAGAATATTTAATGTAATAATTTTATCATGAAATTATATCTGATCCAAGGCAATTTATTTAAAAGACAACTCAGTCTTTTCCGTTTACACTACATTTATGTATCGATCCAGATGATTTTGCCCATTTTATTCCTTGTGGTTTTACTTCTGAGTCATCAAATGATTTTTATTTAATTTCCTTCTTTCTGATTTTAATTAAAATGTTTTTCTATAACTTGGTGGTTATTCCAGAGATTATAATATAATTCCTAATTTATTTCAATTTAAAACAAATTATATCTTTTAATATATTCTCAACTATACCAGTATCTTAGAATATTTAGAATTCGGTACCCATTATTGAATTATTGTCACATATTAAAATTTTTATGTATAATATATATTTCCATATTACATTATAATTATTATTTTATATGGTTTATATTCACTTACATTTACTTACATATTTGCTATATCTAGTGTTCATGGTCCCCTTTGTATTTCCATGTTTTCATATGGTGTTCCTTGTCTGAGCACATCTTTATTTCACCTTCACTTTTGAAAATATTGTGGAGTTGTATGTAATTCTAAATAGATTATTATGTACTTTTACCACTTTAATGACATAAAGATCTATTTTTTTGATAAGTCATGATTAAGCTTATTGTTACTCCATCGAAGGAATTTTTTTTCACTAGTTATATTGAAGAATTTTTTTCTCTGTGCCTATCTGTGATTTCCTTTTAATTATCTTGTTTGTGTTTGCTAAACATTTTGAATCTATAGGTTAAATCTATGTGTTTTCAGTTAAAAAAGTATCCAGTTCTTTCATACTATTTGTGCCATTTCTCCCTCTACTACTACCGTGTCTCAAATGAAATATGTGTTAGGTCTTTTATGTATACCTCACATGCCTGTTATACTTCTACTCATTACTTCGTCATTGCTTTCCTCATTGCTTCCATTTCTGTACATTTTAACCCATGTGTCATGCCTTGTGCCAAAACTCCTATTGAAACAAATCTTTGCATTATTGGTTTCAGATATTGTATTTTTATGCTTTAGAATCACTTTTAATCCAGTTTTATGGATTTCAAATTTCTGGTGAAATTTTCAATACCTTCATCTACTTTATTCTTCTTTCCTTCATTTTTAAAACATATTAATGATATTTATCTAAAAATATTTTCTGCTCATTTCAATATCTAGATCAGATTGCTTCCATTGTCTTGTTGCTTTTCTCTGCTATTGTCCATAAGATCTTGTCTGCTCACATATGTTATAAATTAGGATGTTATGACCATGATATATAAAAATAACTGCCGCGGTTTTAGAGAATGTTTTCATCCTCAAGAGGTCACCTCTCAATTATGTAATAAACACTATTAAATTATTTAATAAGCAATTATTTAATAAGAACTAAGGATTGACTTCTTAGGATCAGGATTTAAGTTATACCAGTGCTGGGTTTCAGTAGGACTCTATCTCTGATTCCTCCGTTCTTAGGGTGTGGTCCTTCAGCACTTTTAATTAAGGATATGATGAATATTTGCTACTGCAGGCCTGTAAAATTGCAGAATATTCAATGCTAACAGTCCATGTTTTTATTACTTTAACTATTTAACCACCTGCCACATGTTCATTTATTCAAAGTAAGGCAAATGTTTCAAAGTAGAGACTGGCCATACATATAAGACCGCTTAAGTCCCCAATTATATTAATTTAATATTATTTGACTATAAAATTTTCTTACGTTTTCTCTATTCTGAAGTAGCAGCATTTTCCAGGGGATAATCATCGATTCCCAGCCTTGAAATCTGCCTTATATTGATAAGAGAGACCCAAAGAAAAGCAACTGTAGAACCTCAGTGTCAATTAAATTCCCTCTAGGATCTTCCATCCTTGCCTGTTTTGTTGTTAAGCTCTTCCTTCTAGGAGATCTTTCCTTATGGCCTTTATTTCATTACAAATTGAAAAATTATAACTATACATATTAATAAGATGCAATTTGATTTCATTATATATGTATATAATGTTGAATTACTAAATGAAACTGATTAACATATCTGTCATCTTAGATACTTATTTTTTATGATAAGAATATTTGAAGTTTATGCTTTTAGCAATTTTTAAATATACAGTACATCTTTATTACCTATAGTCGACAGGCTGTGCAATAGATTTCAAAAACTCATTCCTC
The DNA here is from genome assembly GCA_963575035.1 of Avahi laniger. Classification (NCBI taxonomy): domain Eukaryota; kingdom Metazoa; phylum Chordata; class Mammalia; order Primates; family Indriidae; genus Avahi; species Avahi laniger. The sequence continues at coordinate 73,998 of CAUYSK010020795.1, forward strand.
CTGTCTAACTGAAACTTTGTAACATCTGACAATCTTCTCCCCGTTCCCTCGGTTCCCATCCTCTGGTAACCACCATTCTGAACGCTGCATCTTTGCGTTTAATAGTTTTACACGCTATTTTGCTCAAAATATAGCTTAAGAAAAACCAGCATCTACTGACTTTTTCTAAATCTATTTACCTAACTTTTCACTCTATAATTTGATGTTTCCTCCAAACAAAATGCTAGTATTTTGTTGAAACCATCAATTTTGTTTTTTTTCTAAAAAACCTTTTTGTTACTTTTTTTAAGTGTGTTTGGTTAAATCAATCACTAGAAGAATTATAACACTGAATCATAAAAATCTCTCTGCTTAGCAGTTAAACCTCTTTGCCTATGTGAAAATTAGTGATACCCAAACACTTTTAGCTAAATTCTACATAATTATATTCACTATACTGCTGGGATATTAATTATTGTTTTATCATGAATTATTATATAGGCTCCTATCAACATTTGTGTTTTTATGTTGAGGCATCCTCTAAACTTTTATTCTTTAAGTTTTAATGCTTTATAAAATGTAGACAATTACAGGTTATGCAGCCAATAAGCATATATTTGAAAACACATGTATGCACTTACAAATTTAAGAAGTAACAACACAAAAACTCGCAAAACACTATTAAATGAAAATTTATCTAAGTTAATTATAAAAATTAGTACTTAAGTGAAGATAAGCACTCATGAGAATCATGTTAAGGTAAAGAAGGTAAATAACAAATGCTATCTACATTTTGCTTCACAGGGGAAACAGGGGCCACTAGAAAAGTACAGAGAGGCATCAGAGTATCACATAATAAATTATAAATTCTTGTATTGAGAAAGGCAAGAACTTTCTTTATTAAATGTCTAATACATTGATTCAAGAGTAGGCTAGACTGTAGTGCCAATAGCATGTAACAATACACACGACACCATTTATTCTTTTAGCAAAATACTGAGCAACCAGTAATAAAAGCAATATAAATGTCCACCTGAAAGAAGAATAAAAAACAGTGACCTTTCCAACCATGTAATAGTATTTTCCAGAAGGATAATATGGTCTATTCAATTTTTTTCTTTTTGCCAAAGCTTAAAAGTGTTATATTAAAATATGTCCTACCTGATTCTTCAAAGTCATTGTTGTAGGCTTTCCAGGTTTCAGTTATTCGAAGAAGATTCTCTTCCATGGCTTGGATGTCCATGGAGGGGCAGTTGCATTCTGGATATTTGGGACCACACTGACACCAGCAGTCATTGTCCTTGCAGATAAATTCTCCCTCGGAATTGCAAGCAATGTAGCTCAAAGCTGCCTGTACGAAACGTTCCTGAAGATAGTCTGGAAGGAGCACTTGAAGCCCTTGAAGAACAAACCAATCAATCAAACAAGTTTCCTTTGTTAAAGAAAAGAGTAAAATACATATTTATAATATTCAATGAAAAGAAAAATTTTATGATATTAAATTAGGAATTTATGCATTTTTAAAACTATCAGTAGAAATGTATCTAAGTTTACAATATTGAAAATATTTATAATTCTTTCAACATATGCTGATTCCATGAATATGGAATCTCAGAAAGGGAGCTGATTAATCGTGAAGATATCTAATAACTCAGATTATCAGATTTTGTTTGTTAAATTTATTTGACTGTCTTTGATGTAATGATAAAAATCTTTTGTTATTTTTTACATAATATAGATAAAGTCTAACTTTCTATATCTTTGAAAATACACACACAAATTTATTTTCCACCAATTGATTTCACACGGTTTCAACATTTTCATTTTCCTTTCAGACTGTCAGCCCACATCAACATAGATATACTATAATAGGCTGTTACTTATTGAAGGTTGCTGATAAGGTTTCTCTCATGCCATTAACAACACGTAATTTATATAATTCTGTTATTCAGGAGAGAACACTAAGACTGACTACAGGGGAGCAGATGGACTGATTTAGTTATTTCACAGTTCATTTCCTTGCCATGTACAAAGACAGCCCTAGTGATACAGCTTGTTATTTTCTACATGCAAGTTTCGTAAAGTCTCTATTTCTTAAGAAAAATATCAAAAAGAAAGCTGTAAAATTAATATTTGTGGTTCTCAAAGTGGTAAAACATTTATGATTATATTTCAAGAAAAAATATAGTTATAATTTTAGCATTTCTTGCTACATTATAAAACTTATTCAAAAAGTTGAAGATTCAAACTAATCATTTTAGGTAAAAATAAACATAAAATCAAGGAAAATATTGGCAAAACCAAATTGCTATTTACCGCAAAATTTAATCTAATTTTTGCATGTTTTATTTCAAACAAAAAATCAATTTTTTGACCCTTGATTATTATCTATAAGATTGATTTAATAAAAATCATGGATAAACATTTAGAGAAAAATTTACTTTGCAAGTGTCTTGACAATTATGCCTATATCATTCTTCCAGATGAACTCTCCCATATATTGGTCAGGAAAAATACTCTTAGCACTTATATATTCACTTTTTAATTATTTTTTATTTCATGTGTATAAAAAATATTTATTGAAGATGATAGAGCGTTTGCAGAAATACGGAAAGCTTGAAGAAATAATTTGGGGAGGAATGATTGGTGGCAAGAGAGGATGAGTTCAGTTTTAGACATACAAGCATTTCTGCCACCGTGATATATACGTACATTGCTAAAAGAAGAACACGCACATTCTGTAAAACTAAACAAAAAAATTAAAGATTTTCTGGAAAAGAGGTTTAGGTTTGAGTGGACAGACCACTCGAACATTGTAATTTTATAACCAGCTCACCACATACACAGTAATTGGTCCTAGAGAGATAACTTGAACTGCACTGGTTGGCAACTCAGAGGGGCTGGGGGCCACCCAAAGGAATTTCTTAAGAAATGTACAGAAACGAGAGTAGAAACACATCCTATCGTTAGAGCAGGACGACTTGGTGCTGAGACTACACTGAAGGAAGCTGAGTTCTGAGCCTCGGAATCTACTGTCAAAGCCAGGATGTGAGGTGGGGCAAATGCTACAAGCTGAGAACCAAAGAGAAAATATGAATGTTTCCAGTTTGAGGGGGCTAGTTTGTTTTGAACCAAACTTCTCCTTCGGAAAACTATATAAAATATTTAAAATAATTTTTCTGAAGTGATCAGAAGGCCAAAAAGGAAGTGAGAATGTCTGGGGCTAACACGACAAGAACAGAATCTCTAGGGAGTGAGTCTAGTATTGGCTGTATTATTTCTCTCAGAATTCTGTCCAGGAACAAAGCAAACATAGATGCTAAAGCAGCCATGGCACATTCCTCAGGATTTTCAGATACCCAGATGGGCCACATACTCACAGAGTAAAGAAAACAAAACAAAACAAAAACCAAAATAAACACAAAAAAACCACTAGCCTTCACCAGATCTGAAGATTAGTTTCAAATGGCTCAATTAAAAATGAATTAAGACACTACTGGAACAAAAATTAAATATTGTCTAAAGGAAAATATATCATTAATAATCTAAAATTATTTTTACAAATTTTCATACACAACAAAAATCAATAAAAATATAATGAGCTTACAAAAGGACAAGGAACAATTCAGAGGATCTCAAACATGAACTACAAATTATTTTCAATCACATGATCGAAACACAAATGAAAAAAAGAAAAATTTGGAAAAGAGCTAGAAATCATAGCTAATAATCAAATGGACATTTTGCAAATAAAAATGCATAAACTGGAGCTAAGTAAATGATGAATTTAACAAGATAGATATTGAAGAGATCATGAATGAACTGAAATATGTCAGAAGAATATGTTAAAAGAGAGTAATAAAAAGGCAAAAGTATATAAAATACAGAAAATACCATAAAAGATATATATATATATATGTCATGATAGAAAGGTCTAAAACAGTGGTCCCCAACCTTTTTGGCACCAGGGACCAGTTTCATGGAAGACAATTTTTCCTTGGATGGTGGGCGATGGAGGAGGTATTGGGGCCCAGGGAGGAGGGGGTTGGTGGCAGAACCCCAGGGATTGGGGACTGCAGGTCTAAAATACATTTATTTGTAACCCAAAGTGAGAGGAGAGAAAAGAAAGAAGCAATATTTGGTGAACAAATATAAAATAATTTTAGAAAATTTATGAAGGACATCAAGAAAATTGTAAAATAATTCGCATCACATACACATATGTTACGGCAAAACAACAGCTAAATTAAATAAACAGTGAATCATTGTTCTTCAATATTTTCCAATGTTTTGCTTATATATTAATACTATCTAAAATAGTTTTGAAAAACTATGTACTCACTTAGACATTACTAAGTTGCCATTTAAAATTTTCATCACATATTAAATGGCCCAAAGTAGGTAAATTCTGTTGCATTATAAATATGCATATTTTAAAATAAAAATATTGTATCATATTCATGTATGTACGAATGAAATCGAATCCTGGTTATTTGACAATTAATACATCTTTTAAAAGTAATATTTGAATAAAATATATAGATATATAAATAAGTTATAAGTACTTATGTATGTAAATACACACAAATATGTATATATTCTCCCTGAAGTCATAATTTCATTTCAATATTCCTCAATATTTTTGTTTGAATGTATTAATAATATATTTTATTCATAAGCATCTTTCCTTAATCACAGCCATACAAAAAATAAATAACTTGAGAAGTATATATGTGCATGTATATACATATATATTTCCTGAAAATATAAATAATTTAAAATATCATAGCATAAAGTATACTATATATGATTTGCTGTTAATGAACATTTATTAATAAATATTTCTGGCATAAATTATCATAACAATCTGTCCCGATCCGCGGAACCAGTTATTCGTGGGTACCTGGGAGGAGGGAGTGGGAAATGGGAAAGGCAAGACACAAGAAATGGAGACAAGACAGGAGTCTGATCGAGTCTCGTTTAATGGCAGTAGGGCAGAGGCTTAAATAGGGCAGAAGGAGGAAGTAGTTAGGCAGTACTTTCCAAGGCGGGAGTTACCATGGAGATTTACACGTG